>JABCJY010000089.1:0-76682 GCA_013184415.1 Fusarium concolor
TTTTTTATTTTTTATTTTTTTTATTTTTTATCTCGGCCTTGTTAAAGCAGGTTTTATCTATTTGCCAAGCAGTAGAGCGTTACATGATTGTAACTTGGTGAGATAATTCATTAGTCATTGAACAGAACTTGCGCGTTTCTCTGCCAAGTTTTGTACCATCGAATCTTGATTGAAACCGTGGATGCCACCTTAACGGCGGGTCTGCCAAACAAAAAACGGTTTTTGTCGTCCCTATTGAACGGACCGGCGGAGTACGGAGGAGAAAGCGGATAGTTCGGGGAACTAGGATAAGCTCGTTTAGTTAGATTGGCATCCCGCCAAACAGGGCCCGACAAGGATGAAACCTGTCACTTCTGAAACCGATAGTGCGAACTCTCACGGTAAACCGGCATGAATAACACGATCGCATATTAAACGGATCGTTGAATGAAACCATCCGCCATCTGACTGGCAGTGACAGCATAGGGAGAGATTCGATTTCCCCTCTTACTAACCATTATGGGCTGCCTCAGAGAGAGGTCCAGACCATTTCTGGAGACGGCAGTGTCACGGCTGCAGGGATTGCTTCTAGAATGCAGAAGAGATGAAACTTGGCAAGACCCAGTCAGCACGGAGATTACTTCGTAGTATTCCGGTATATAACGCTGCTCTGCCCAGTAAACTTCTTCACTCTCATCAGCACATTCTTTTCAAAGTTCCATATTTCTTCTTCCATTCATTAAACCATTCCATTCATTTCTAACAACACCTACAACATTTAACAATGTTCGCCAGCATTTCCACTTACTTCGTCACCGCCCTGGCCGCGGCCTCGACTGTTACCGCCGCCGCTGTCTCCAAGAACCCGACCTTCACTGGCCTCGGAACCCGCTACGGCGGTAGCTGCAAGGAGGAGGACTGCTGGCAGAAGGGCGCTTGCAGCTTTGTCGACTACAAGCTGCCTCCCGGTATTGACGGATCTACCTGTGTCTCTGAGGACATCTGGAACAATGGTGCCAACTGCGGTGGCTGCATTCAGGTTTCCTACAAGGGCAAGACCCTCAAGATCATGGTAGGCATAATTCATCTCTTATACTATAGTTTATATCTAACTCGCGTTAGGTCACCAACAAGACCGACCCCGGTGACAAGAACCATCTCGACATGACCCCCGCCACCTGGTCCAAGCTGACCAACGGCCTTTCCGCTGGTGGTGTTCAGGGCATCAAGTGGAAGTGGATTGAGTGCCCTCTCCGCAAGGGCACTCCCCTTGAGGTCCACATGCACGGAGGTGCCTCCAAGTACTGGTTCGCCGCCACTATCCAGAGCGCCACCCACCGCGTCAAGGCCGTTGATGTCAGCAGCGATAACGGCAAGACATGGAAGAGCACTACTCTCAAGGACCCCAACATGTGGATCCTTAAGGGAACGCTGCCCAACGACTCTGCCTGGGTCCGTGTCTCCAGCGTCAACAACAAGCAGGTCATTGTCAAGAATGTTGCTCTCAAGTCTGGCGTTGTCACCAAGGGTACTGCCAACTTCTAAGCTGTGGATGAATGCAGAAGCATTGAGAGGTGGAATCAGGGCTTGAGGCTCTGAAGGGTGTTTTCTGTGTGTTGATAGTCTGTCGGGCTGGCCTTTATGGTTCATTCAAAAATTTCTTGTATATATATTCTACTGAGATAAGCACCAGAGGTGTATCTCAGCCGTAAAATATGGACCATATCTGATAAGAGTCCTGACTTCCAGTGAACCTCGTGCTAGGCAATTGTGTTATGGAATTCCTTCACCCTGGCCTTTGCTCTGGTTCATCGAATCATCTATCACTGCCTCTCAATCTGAGTCGCTTGAGGTCCCTTAGAATCCACCTGCATCAACACAACGCCCCTCTCCTTCATATCAGCCCTGGCAACCTCTCCAACATCAACCGCATCACCATCGAAGTACTGCGCAATTTCTTCCATCGGTGTGTATCGAGTCTCGATGAGGAAAAAGTAGATGACGTAAACCTCAAAGGCGAGGAACACGCAGTAGATGGTGTAGTATTTCCAGCCCATGGCCTCAAGGGCAATGCCGTTGATGTACTGGTTGAAGAAAAGAGCGGCGGTGACGCAGAAGTTGAGCCATGTGAAACCCTTGGCTCGAAGGCCGTAGGGGAGAATCTCGGTGGTGTAGTTGGCCATGAGACCAGACCTGAATCTTTGTTAGCTTCCAACTAGTGTAGCTGGGGAGAAGGTTACTCACTTAATATCGTAGAACAGCCCATAGATAAAGGTCAATGCCACAAAGGCATAGCCCAAGGCCTTGTTGGGATCAATGTCGTAGCGTGCAGAGACAATGGTCCAGAAGGTGAAGATGAGGCAAGTTCCGATAGTCGATGTTAGATAGATAGGTCGACGACCCAGCATATCGATGAAGAACGCAAATGCCGTGTTGATAATCAAACCTTGGGTCTTCATACCCGCATTGATACCCAGTTGCGTTTCAGCCTTGGTGATACCAACAGCATCCATGATTCCCTTGAGGTAGTAAGAGATCAAACCGTTGCCACTCCACTGACTGAAGAAGCCAAGAGCAGTAATGAGACCAATTCTCTTGCGGTTTCCGGGAGTCCTGAGGAAGTCCACCCATCCTGTCTGTCCAATCTCTTTGTCGAGAGCGATGGCGGCCTTGATTTCGCTGAACTCAAGTTGAACGAACTCATCCTCGGGGTCATCCTCAGCGTGGTAGTGCGTGAGGACTCTGTGGGCTTCGTCATGCTTATCTTTGCTGAGGAGCCAACGGGGACTCTCGGGCATCCAGAAGATCCCAATGAGGATGACGACACTGCAGATAGACTGGAGAAGACTGGGAAGTCTCCAAGACCAGTTGCTCTGAGAAGTCTATTAGCACAACAGTTCGTTCCGTAGAGGTAGGGACATACCTTGATCTGAAGGGTGCCGTAGGTGACCCAACTAGAGATGAAAGCACCAGAGTGATAAGAAGCACCACTCAGCGTCACAAGAATAGCACGATCTTGAGGGTGAGCAATCTCAGCGATGAGAAGAGGTGCGGATCCAAGAACGATACAATCACCGAAACCGAGGATGATACGTGCCGCAACAAACATGCCAAAGTTCTGGGCCCCAGTTTGCAGGCCAACGGCGAGCAACATTAGAATACAACCGATCTGAACGCCAACCTTTCGGCCAGCCCAATCGACCAAATAAGGCACGACAAAAAGACCGATGAGAGAGCCAAGACTCATTGAGGCGTTAAAGAGACCAAGAATGGAACCTCGAGGATGGTTGAAGTACTCTTGCCAGTACGAAAGGGTCTGAAGACCGTTCATCATGGATCCTAGACCATGTTAGCCAGTTGCAAGAAGAGTGGCGATAGCTTGATAACGCACCATCGAAGCCATTGGCAGTGTTTGTGAGAATGAGGATAACGATATAAAAGTACAGAATGCGCATGTTCTTTCTCTTCCACCATGGTACGCGCTTAAACTCCTTGCCAGCAAAGAAGAAGTGTCCCTTAGCTGGCTTGACAGGGATGACCTTTTGGGTCCGCTTGGGAGGAGTGAGAAGACCCATGTTGATTGATTGTTGCACCAAAAGGCCTGAAGAAAGATGTTCAAGCTGGGACGAGGATCATCTTTATATCACTAACGCGCAGCATGGTACGAGATACAAGCTTGCTTCCACTTAGCCAACCAAGTCAAAAACCCAAAACAACTACTCATGCACTGAGACTCAGGCATCTAAGCTAGGAGTCCTCCGAGGTTAGGCATTGGCTCGGCTTACCCCAAATTGAAGCTTATTTCCCCGCAATGTCTTTATTCAGGCAATTGGGTACGAAAATCCCCCATGGGGATACGCGAGCGACCAATAGGCACAACCGGTCCTGGCCGGTTAATATGATAAGCGTAAAATGAATTAGCCTATGGGGTTAAATCATAGGCTGAAAGCTTGATCAAGAGCCAACAGTATCATGTGTTTGACGATGAATCAGTCAGGATAGGCTAATATTTGCGCGCCAATAGTAACAGAGTGGATATACACTTCGGAACACAACCGAACCGGAGTCTAATCTTAATTGCCTTGGCGTTGCATTGAACCGTTATCTACTCTACTGCAAGATCAGTGATTTCAACCGTAACAGCCTCCTGCGCCAAGGCAAACACGCCGATAACGGGACCAACGAAATCAGGGCCTGTCATATCGATCGTGTCCAACGTAGCAATGTATTCCCACTCTTGTCCCACGGAATACGATACGCGATATTCCTGCTCTGTGTACTCAAAGCGGAATTGGATGCTGTCAACATCCTTGTCTAGTGCGCGCTGTTCCGTCTTTTCGATGTCCTTGGCGAGATTGATGGCTTCGTATACTACCGCTTTGGAGGCGGTGTCGTAGTAGACTCGTAAGTAGCGGTGTTCGTCTTTGTAGATGGCCAAGCCAGTCTTTACAGCCTGGGTTAGGTTGATCTTGAACGTGGCGTTGCTTTTGCCGGAATGAAGGCGCTGTCTCTTTCCAACAAACGTAGGAGAGTCATTTGGGTGCGACAGATCAACCGAAGACGAGGTTAGACTGATCGTCTTGCTTCCGCTGTCAATCTTGTAGTTCTCCAAAACTGGGTCTCGGATGTAAAGGTAATCCACACCCTCCACGGCTGTCAAACCCTGGACTGCGTTTGCGCTGGCTAGCCGGGATGTATCAATGACAGCCTCAACCGAATCCAGACGGAGCCAATCATCAGTCCACTTTGCAGTTGTGAGATGTGACTCTCGACCCATGTTGTACCGTCCATCCTTATCTCTGCGCACGCCAAGAAGAACTCCCCACCACTGGCCATTCTCATCCTCGAATGCGTCGCAGTGGCCTGTATGGCGAATGTACATGTCTTTGCTAGCTGGGACCAAGATGGGATTGTCGGGACATGGCTCGTAGGGACCCCAGACATTGCGCGATCTAGCCATGGTGATCATGTGGTCTTCATGAGTTCCTCCCTCGGAGATCATGAGGCAGTACCAGCCGTTGCGCTTGTAAATATGCGGCCCCTCAGGGTAAACGCCTCCGGTTCCCTCCCAAATGATTTTCTCCTCAGATAGCCTAGCGCCAGTCTCAAGGTTAATCTCAAATTGAGCGATCTTGGTATAAGGACCTGGCGACTTGGATCCCTGGATATACGTCTTGCCATCATCGTCAAACAAGATGCTGGGATCAATCCCATCAAAGTCGTACCAGACTAAATCATTCCATTCGCCCGACCAGATGTCTTTGGTAGATGCAATGAAGTTCTTCAACGCGTACCGGGTATCTTCCGTTGCCCTTACAACGTTGGTACAAACAACGTAGAAAGTGCCATTATGGTAGCGAATCGTCGGGGCAAAGAGACCTCCAGTAGCAAGCATAACTTCTCCAACGTCTGGCATACGGTTGACTTCAGTGTCTGACAGCTTCAGACTAAGCTGTCCCGGCCTGTTGATAACATTTCCTATCTCATCGTCAGTAGTATTCTCAAAGGATAAGAATTGGCTTACCGATTTGCTTCCACGAAATGAGGTCCTTAGACGTATAAACGGGAATGCCAGGAAACATGTGAAAGGTGGAGTTCACCAGAAAGTACCACTCGCCAACCTTGACGATGGACGGATCGGGAGAAAACCCAGGGATGATGGGGTTAGAGGGCTGGGGCGACATGGTGGCTGCAGTGATTTGGAGAGGATTCGTGCAAGCTTGACCTTTTCGAGCTGGCAATTCTCTTTGGCAGCTGAGTGCTTCTTATGTTCCGCACCATGTGGACAGATGTATGTTGGTGGTTGAATACAAGTTGTTGCATTTAGCCGCCCAATCGGGTCATGGCAAACTGAGGGGAATGCGGCTTTGGTGAGTAGCCCATCGAACCATCTGGGACAGCGCGTGGGTTGTTGTACGAATTGCTGTGACTTGTTGCATAATTAGTGCGGTGTGATAGTATAATACCATATTACAGTGGCACAGCATAATGGGTTGCATACGTCACTCATCGATAAGTGATAGATGCTGATGCGGGACTTAGTTTACCCTGGAGACATAGACCGATTTCTCCATTACAGGCCCAGTGGTTATGAAGACTTAGGTTACATAGAGGCCGAAAACTGTCTAGACATACATATAGTGTGATACTCTGCTGTGTATGCGACATCCTTGTCAAGCATCAAAAGAGCCTCATCTGATCGTTGTTGATATGGAAGCGAGCTAACGAGTGCAAAGTGAAGATCTTGGGAGTGCCTCGGCAGTGTTATTTTCACGGCCGAAGCCCAATTTATGCTTATTCCATACCATTTTATAACCTGGTCAGGTGTCGTAAATAAAAAGAACAATTGTGCTGACAAGTGGCGTCTCGCAAACAGGGATTCAAGTATTCCTAGAGTTGTAAAGACGCGACTGGTTCTCGCGGCCAGCCACTAATTAATGGCCGAAGCCCTATCGAATAAGAGGTTGTCAAATAACGCCTCATCATTGAATGAGGCCGCCAAGATTGTCAGCTGGAAATGGCCTTCCAGCTGCCAGCCAGAAAGAGTTCAAAATTGAATAACAAGGCGCTATATTGAATCTAGCACCACATAATTAATAAAAGGGTTAAAGAAACAAACGAGCCGTGGATGGGAAACATGGAGCTTCAGAAACTAAGGTTCATTGTGCTATAAATCCTCATTTTATGCTGCTGCTTTAAGTTGGTTTTGAGCCGCTCTGCATCTTAGTCCGCCAAGTCTCAATTGTCCCTTGCCGCCAGCCTGAACGCCAGAGTCTCACAATATACGTAAGTGAGGGGTAGAAGCAGCCTGACTTGCTACGGCATAAGATACTTGCTCTTAGGACTAATGACAAAGGCGTCTCCCCGAAATCTTCCTCCTGATCCGCAACCACGTCACTCCTCTGCTAATAGGGGCAACGATCTAGGGCTCCGACTCGTGTTCCAAATATGAGCTACTACTCGACTACGTACTGGAGGAATCTCGCTCTATTGGCTTTTGGTTTAATCAATTCTGCCATCGCAGGTAAGAACTATTCGCCTTTGAGCAGGTGACGGGCAAAGCTGACCGATTCGCTCACAGCCTGCTCCTCGGACGAGACATTAACTATCACGAAAACCGCACAAATATCAAGCCTGGCATCATCGTGCCTGACTTACGCTGGCGACATTCGTATCGTTAATGTCACGGAGACAATTGATTTAGCCGGCCTTGAAACCGTCTTTGGCGGAATCAGCTTGGACAAAGCCCCCAATGATGGTGTGATTTTCGAAAGCTCTACCCTCAAGAATGTCTCCGAGAGCATGAATTTCTTGTCTTACACCGGCGGAGACCTACGGATATCGCTGAAAGCCTTGGAATATGTGAATACCCTGCAGTTTGTTGGGGAGTGGGAGACCACAATTGTTCACACGCCTCAATTAGATGTCGACTTCTTCCGCGTTGGCCAGTATGTTGGCGATGATGACGTCAAAATCAAGGGAATCTATGCGAATATCTCTTCATCCGAGAATTTCTGGGTGCGCGATGTTCAATTTGAAGACCTCAACAAACCCACTGACTACCCAGGGGATTTGGCTTGGGTGTACTCATCGGTTGAGCAGTCCAGGTGGGTGAACGTCAAGGACAACCAAGGATTGATGGGACTGGAGCTAGAAAGTCTCGAAAACGTTACTTATACGATATTAATCGAAGACAATGCTGATCTGGACTATATCTCATCATCGGTAGCTGACGCAGGTCTCATCAGGGTCGGGAACAATGGGAGAAATATAACAGTGTCTTTCCAAAGCCTGGAGGTAGTGGGCGGCCGCAGCTCGATTATCGAGAATGTTGCCATCGATCCCTCACAGGAAGCTAGAAATAGCGAACAGAACCCTGGGCTCATTGTTGAAAATGTAGCCTACGTGAGCCTGCCCCAGCTGAAGAAAGTTCGCGGGGACAAACGTTTCGACGGACGCCTGAGATTCACATCCAATCTGTTCACGGACCTCTATCTTACGCGATTAGAAACTGCGGATTGTGCTTTTAGCATCGAAGAGAACATCGGGCTAAATGTCCTTTGGCTCCCGCGCATGAGCTATGTTAAGTACTTCGATGTTCATGAGAACCCACAGCTTCACAACATAACGGCAAACTTTATGGAGAAGGCAGGATACATCAATATGACCGGTCCATTCACTAATGTTGAGCTATTTAATCTCAAAGAGGTCACAGGGGACTTCTATCTTGCAGGTGATGAAACTATGGACTGCTCATGGTTTGATGAACATCTCCCAAGGATCGTGAATGGCTCGTATAAGTGCGTTGGGAATCATACAAAATCGGAGACGGAGAGGAAGCCAAGCACACCTAGAACCAAAGCTCAGCTTGAGTCTTGGGAGTCCGGCAAGGGCCTGGGAGATGCGAGCAGTGACAACGATGATGAAGATACAGGCTCAGGAGGCAATTCAACAAAAGATGGCTCAGGGGAAAACAATTCGGCAGCAGGAGAGCTTTCGACGGGGGCGAAAGCGGGTATCGGGGTAGGTGTAGCTGTTCTTGTTTTGGCGGCCCTTGGTTCTGGAGTTTGGCTTGTTCAAAAGAAGCGAAAGGCTACCCAAGATGTACCAAACCATGACTCTGGGTATCAGAAGCCGGAGCTTCATGGGAAATCTACACCAGCTCTGAAAGACAGTTCGAAAGATATTCAGGAGCTCGCCGATACTGGGAAGTGTGAGTTGCCGGATACGGGTAAAGCCGAGCTTCCTGAAACAAGTAGAGCTGGGCCATCTACTGAGTCCTCTGGAGTAGAACTTGAAGGATGACATATTAGGAGTGCAGAACTTGGGGGCCAAGCCTTCAGTATCCTGGCCATCTGGGTCTTCCCATTTGGCACATCTTCATTGAACTGTGACAGGTTGGGCAATGAGCGACGCACGCTGTCCAAAGTCAGATACGTTATATAGTATCGTCTCGCTAACTTACATAGTGCGTGGGACAACCCCTTCCTGGGTTGGCAAAGCGTTAGAGGCACCCAGAAAGCTGAAAATTGTGGCAATTCGTCCAAAATGCATAGTGAAGAGTGAATGATAAAAGTAATTGATAATATGGTGTTGTACTGGATTGTTGTTCTGATATTATAAAATCTAGAAAACTTGCGGACGGAGACGGCTTTAAATAATCATTTTGAACAAGTCCTCTTCCTTCTTGGATCCGTCACTGTTGGCTCTGCTCATGAGAGATTGAAGGATATCCATGTTACGCATCTTTCATCCTTTACTGGCTGCAAACATCCTTGATGACAGAGTTGACTGGCAGAGCCAGAGCTCGGAGGTCGTGCTTTGATCATCAAGAATGCCTCATCGTGGATCCAAGTTTATTACTTTCGGTGCTGTCTCCCTGAAAGCAAACCCTATAACCCTCCATTGGGACGAAACTCACATAACCAACAACGGCATGATATGATGTCGATTGGATCACACATGATGACCGCAGCTCGTGTTGGTAGCAGGTTGATTCACCTTTTTCATGGCTGCATAATACCTGGTCATGCATCTCATTCTTTATGAAAAGTGCTTCGATGACAGATAAGAATTCGCAGGCTGAGGAGAATTAAACAAAGCCATAGCTTATAAGAAGTCTCAAGGTCAAGATTAAGAGATAAGACATAAAAGTGTGACTTTCAATTTCATTCCATTAACTTACAACGCTTTGGACCTGGCCTAAAAACCCAAGAGCTGGTGTGTTCAAAGGATCTCCCCTGGATTCTATTTGGTTATGCCTATGAGGTACGCAGGCAGGTTGCAAAATAATAGACACACTGAGAAGAATTGTAGGCTAACATCTGTTAAGCAATATCTAAACCTTTGGCTGCGTTTAGGTAAGGTTATGGTAGATACGGTATAAAGTTTGCCGTTTATTTTCTAACCCGCCTGATACTTTTGCGTCGTTCATGTTGGGTCTGGAGTCATCTGAAACTCAATTTTCATTGCAACCTAAAATCGCAAGGTTGACTCTTCTGGGCTCAGTGAAGTGATGCCTAAATGGTTGCGTCACTGCTTACCTGTGTTCTGTTTTGAGTGGCGAGATTGGTAGAGACTATTCTCTCTGCCGAGCTTTCTCGAATACCATTTCTCTCGACTTCCATATCTCCCATTCAACGAATCAGCCATGATGCCTTCTATTCAAGCACACATATCCACTTCCTCCCCAGTGTTGGACTTGGAGTCCAAGGAAGACTTCATCATAACCATTGACCTATTCCTCGACCACGACTGCGACATTACTTTTCCCTCTCATAGAATACCGCTCTTCAGTGGCGCAATCCTAAACAAAGGTGGCCTAACCTTCACCGACACTGCCACCGGTATCGATGCTCCTCGAAACACCCTTTATGTCTGCGGGCCCGATTACGGAGGGGCTTTGCGAAAGGACAATCAAGATTGTTTTACCACTCTATCTCCTGGGCAGAAGCACACTGAAATAGCATACATACATCTCATGTTGAGTACAGTGGGCGAAGTGCAGCTTCCTCCAAACAGCACTGCTGAAGAATATTTCGAGGCAGCGAAAAGGCTACCTGAAGTGTGGAAATGGAGACACGCAGATAAGCTTGAGAATGGTAAGACATATCGAGTCGGTATTGACGAAGAGACTACCATTAAGAAGTGGTTGGAAGGTAGTAAGGGCAGGCTTCTGTGGTGGCCGTGGACTAAGATACCAGATGAAAAGATGAACAAGGAGCCGATTGCATTCCATGTAATTCAGCCAGCTTATTTTACGGTGAAGAGGCCTGATACGGGTGGCAGCTTGAACTGGCCATAGTATCTTTCCTGATTGTTCCTTCAGTCAACATCATCTGTTTTTTGGATGTGAGAATGGAGTAGCATAGCAAGGGTTTCGACTAGGGAGATTACGCAATCGGTTAGGCATCACTCCAGGCATTTAACATAGCCATTCATCAAGCATTCATATGCAGCAAATAAAGCTACCATAGCTGTAGGTACTCAGATAATTCATGTTGGTCAAGCAATCTCCGAATCACGGTGGACTGGCTAGTGTTGGTAGGTCATCGCTCGTTGCCTGTTGAAGCGCAAGGTTCTTGAGTATGTTGCAGCGGAATGAAGCAGACATGTCGGGAAACGGATCTGGACACTTCTAGATTTCCTACTTGGAAAATCTTCAGAGTTAATACTGCTCTAACCTGAGGATAGTCTGAGGTCGGGACGGCCATCTAGTTCTTGCCCCTAACGGGTATGGAAACCAGAACAGCTGAGATCCCTGTATAGAGCGAGGGTCATGGTCACTTGTTGTTTCACTTTTCCATGGGAATTATAAGTTTTTGAAGACGAAAATTAATAAAAGGATATTATTTATTAGGGTCCTACTGTAATTAATGGTGTAATAATTTGCTGAGGCAGCTGAGGGTCATTATTAGCCAACTAAGTCTGCTTTGCCTTTGCCTTTGAGCAGCCTCCCTATTCTCCCCCTAATTGTTGGCTTTCCTTCCTCTCCTTCTTCTTCTTCCTTTTCTGAGTTCCCCTCTTGGATTGTACACCCTCCCCCCTCCGGGATGTGTGAGTCATCCTCTAGTAAAGTTGGCATACCCATAGTCACTTTAAAATAACGCAGAATCTCCAAGTCCTGTACTGCCTGGAATGAATCGTCCATCAATTGTCTGCCAGGATCATAAAGCGACACCGTCGACTCTGACAGGTTTCGTCTGTTGGGTGCTGATGCTTTGAATCTTCTAAGTGAGCTCGAGGCTGATACCTGAGAAGAGCGCGACGATCGAGACCCCAAGGATCTGGATATGGTGGGGTTTCCATTCAAGGCGTTTATGTATATATAATGTCCGGATAGAGATGTCCTCAAATACGATGAAGCACTGGAAGAATCCAAAGACGGCGCATATAGAACCCCTTCAACATAGATGGTGGTATCTCTCTGGCTGAGACATCTTGGTGTTTTCTGCTGCTCTGCCAGCCAGCTCTGAAACTCATTCTCTGTTGAAGTATGGTGAATCTTGCCAGTCTCTATTTTTGAAGGTTCTCCCTCCCCCAGCGCCGTAGAAGTCGGACTGGTGGAGCGACTGCCTCTAGCCGCCAAGATTGAGTGGAGTGGTTCCATCTGATAAGTTTGAATCTGTTGAGTGAGGATACTGTTGCGAGCAGATGGTGGATACCATGAGTAATGTTGAACAAATTGTATGACAAACTCTCCCTTGATGTGTTCCGGAGTGAACAAACTATCATAAAGGAGCTCTCGGATAACATCACAATAAAGTTCTCTGTCTGAGGGACAAAGTTCCGATGGCTGCTCCTCTAAATCAAGCAGGTCATTGTTAGGCTTAGAGAATAGTAACGACCTTTGGACGATGATCCTGCTCACTACCATCAAGAAATGCGTTGCGGATATTGTAGGGAGTCTTTGACCCCAGGGGATGGGGCATTGGCGTTTAAGTTGCATCTGCTTCCAGAACAAGGTAAAGAGAAAGCTAAATTTCTCCCAAAAATAGAGAGGGTTGTTTTGAAAAGACATACAGCTCATTTCAGTTGGGTTCATCCTTTTGCGTTTTCCTGCATCATAGTTTTGTAACTCCTCGTGTGAGAGCTCGATCTGGGTCAAGGTTTCCCAGCAATGGTTGAGGCAAGCCTTCATATCTAAAGCGAGCAGTCTGTCGTCCCATTTAAGTGAATCAAGCCAGGTCTCTGGGATACGATGATCTTTCTTTCCTTGAACAAGATGGAGCAATGTCCAAAGGTCTATCGATCCTGGACCGTGTGCGTCAAAAGTCTTTGTGAAACATCTAGCTTTATCGAGATGCTTCTGCTCCAGACTGGCACCGTCGCTTTGATGGGCATAGATATGTGCAAGGTGACGATGGAATAAGAAAGATTGCATGCGACACATCTCGACCTCGTCTGAGGGACACTGGTTGGCTCCATCTTCAGTCAAAGGATCGTTGCTTATCTTGAGTTCATGTTCCATCATTGCCCTTACTATCTCGCAAGTTCTTCGTGTCTTGGCATTCCTTGCCATGTCGAGCATCCTAGCGCGTCGTTGTGTGGCTGAAGATGTCTTGTATTGAAAGGGATACGAGATCTTGCAGTAGTAGCCGAATGCTTTTGTGTAGCGGTAGCAACAAGTCAGATATTCCGCCAACAGCTTGTCATCGTACATGCAATGACAACCCAATCCAGTACTTGTCTTTTCGGTCGATGGGGTAAACGTGAAGTCGCTATCGGTGGCGAAATCAACTTGGGCATGCAACAGGCTTACAGCAGTGGTGTCATGCGAATTACTTCTGGGTTTTGGTCGCTTCCGTGGGCGGCGAGGAAGTGGTGAGGATGGACCAAGAGTTATGACCTCACTCCTACGGCTGATGGAGCTTGCAATACTTCTTGGGCGCTTGCTCGACTCATTTGGGAGGATTGCCTCTTCTTCGGCGAAGTCGTCTGCATTCGTCGTGTAGGACGGGTCGATACTAGTTGTTTCGCTCGTCGCGCTTTGACTGGCCGTCTCATTCGGTGACCGTTGAGCAGAGATGCCTCCTCGAGGCTGCTTGTGGAAACCCCAACGTCTCGTTGCTTTTGAGAGCTGATCCCGGCTACGAGCCTCAACATGAGCTGCGGGCGGAGAAACTATACGGAGAAAGTTATACTCACGATAGGCTGAAATCCAGGTTTGTCTTTAGATAGTTAATCACTTGATCGCGAGTGTAATTTTGGGTCAAGTATAGATCCCCAATCAGTTCTTTGTGCTCGTCCACTGCTTGGTCTGACAACCCGGCAGCTCTGGGAGCACGGCTGTGAATGAACGATAACTCTTGTAGAGCCATTAGTCGCTGTGTACCTGAGAAAACAGTGCAGTAATAAGGCGACGGATGCCTGCAGAGAACGAAGGTTGACTGACAGAGGATGGCAGACACGTGCGCACATAAAAATATATACAAGCACAAATCAACCAAATTGTTGTCCAATATTGTAATTCTTGATTCTATTTTTTCTCCTCAACAAATTTTTAACACGTCATACTCAGCTAGAGAAAGTAAGATTGAAGGAATCCTTGTCTCAGATCATCCATTGGCCAAGAGTTGATAACAATGTTCTTGTTTCAACCCCCCCGACCTGGACTAAGCCAGATATGGTAATTCCAACTCAGCCTCAGGTTTATGTTTCATTGCTGAAGACGTTGGCTACGCTGTCAAGCCACAATAGTCAACATCTCATCTCATTTCAATGACAGGTGGTCAAAGTGGCAAACAGCACACCATACCTTATCAGGTAATTCCAATGAGATCCTGAGGCTACTTCGGCAGCCTTATTTTTCCCTGCAGGAGATCTCCCGACCTTCAGGGGTAATTCCTCGTATTCTGTTTCCTCATGCCGATCAGCTGGAAAGGCTGTTGCAACTCTGTTCCACATTTCATCTCATGCTCCGGGAATTGAAAGTTTGGAACTTCCGAATTCAGATAAAACAAACTACAAAACATCATCTGGGTGTCATTGGGCTTGTTCTTGGGTGCGATGGAGACTATGATGAGGCAGCCTGGTTTAGAAATAACCCATCTATCTCCAATAGATCTGTTTGCCCCTTGATTAATAAAGTTTGTTTTGTCCAGAATTAGCAATGCCAAAGATTGCGATGGGATGTCGGGCATTCCCAGGACTCTTGCTTAGTATCGTAATTAAGCTTAGTTGCGATGGTCCTATATTCTGGGGGATATGTTGGTGATATAGCAGTTCTGATTATTAACTATATAAGATGCTTAGAAGTGATGGGCTTAAATCCAACTCTATGCATCGTCTCCTACTACTCAAGCCATCAAAGAGTACGACTTTATTATCAAAGATACCTCTTGGATCGCGCCCTCTTTCAAAATGGCTGTGGATCCTGTTAAGCACAACTACAAAAAAGCTCAAGATATTCTAGTTGCCCACGCTGGTGCATGGACTCAAGCTGCCAGCTCCTCTCCTTCCAAAAGCGTGGTATGTCTGATACTCTTACACCCAAGGATTCTTACTGACCGAGAAGATTTCTAAGATCGAGGAAAGGGTAGAGGCCGCGAAGAAAAAGTCTCAGGAGAAGAATTGAATCATTGTGTTGCAAATTTTATAAATGACCGGACACGTAATTGATTTACTGCTTGGTGGTTGTACTCAGATTGTTAGGAAACTGCGCATGTGTTTGGTTGGAAGGGGGTTATCCGATTCATCTACAAGAGTTTTAGACAGTATCATTCTTGTAAAACAATAAGATTATTTACATTATGTAACTCTTGATGATTTTAGGAAGAAATGCATAAACTCAGATATCTTTGGTTCTCATTCCTGTGATCTCTTTAGCCCTTGCCTCTGATCCTTGATATAACAGAGTATCGCCCACAATCTTAACCAGTGCTAGCTAGAGGCGAATCAGGAGACCTTTTGCTATGAGACTTCAAGAATAATAAACTATTAAGGTAATACCAAGCGATATCTTCAAACTAATCGAGAAAGTCTTTGTATGGAAAATCGTCTTGCTCTGTCAAACTCGTTAAGTGCGTAGCATTAGCTGCCATGGCTGCGCTTGCGGATTGAAACCTTCGAAATGAGTTAAGGGAAGATCCTCGTGAAGACCCCGACGTCAGCGATCGAGCCATCGCGGGATCGTTGATCAGACCATACGAAGGGATTGCATAGTAGCCCGAAAGCGCTGGTCTCATTGTGAACGGTTTTTGCTTTTCACCAACTGTGTCTGAAGCATCAAGCTCAATATCAAACACAGCCTCTACCTGCTCTGATTCCTGCACGGCAGTTGCTTCACATTGAAGCTCATGAAAGTGCTTGGAAATGTCCAAGTGCTTTATGGCTTTTGAAATCTCGCTACAACTACAAGTCCGGAACAGTCAGCAAGTTTGGATGATAGTTATGATATGGATAGTTCGTTCGAGTTGACGTACCTGGAAGATGTAGCAGAGGACCACTCAGACTCGTGCTCAATAGTTGATTCATCTTGGCGCTCCGATAAAGCTCCATGTTCACGAGGCTGTTTGTAAATACCCCACCGTTTCGTGGCTTTTGAAAATTGGCTAGGGCTGCAAAGGTCGAACAGTCAACAAGGTGCGACGGACGATGTGTTTGAGTTTACTTACGACAAAGTAAATCCATAAATGTCTTTGAGGTGGGCTATTATGTTATCGCGAGTTATTTTTTGATCTAGGTATAGTGCTCGGATGATGCTCTGATACTGATCGATGATCTCATTGGGAACATCCTTGGCTCGATGTGTTGGCCCATTCACGTTAACCCAGGTCAGCTTACCATAGGCCATGATTGACAAGTGAGTAGCCAGCGTAGAACAGCTAGTGGCAATGCTTCCGTCTTGTTGTATACAAGGCAACAGAGTCAGTTAGTAGAAGGATACAGACACAATCTACGTGAGCAGCTCTCTTCCTTGTTATATGGTCGAAGTGCATCGAGTTTGCCTCTCAATGACCGCAGAAGACCGGCTCCGATTGGTCAGTAGACGAATGTGCATGACACACTAAACTAAAAACAGCAAGTTAGAAAGTAGCCAGCTGGAGAAGAATGGCGCTAAGCTAGAATAGGTTCGTTCGAAAGTTGAGCTCATGGCTGGCCTCAGATCAGATAAGTATCTCGCGCAGCCAATCCCACGCTATCGAGACAGTTAAGAGAGTACAAGCTTTGAACGAATGGAACCTTTAGTAATATAAGCACATAAATTTTTTTATCTTAAGTAATTTTCATAGATGTATTTAAAATACAGAGAGGCCTTATTAATTGGTAAAATAAGATATAAGCTAGGTATCGGTAGTTAAAGACAAATCAAGGGTACACAACTGAACGAATACTGTATTTGACACATGGAAGCGTTTGGAAGCCTGGTATATATATAAATATAGCTTTTTTTACCCCTCTTTGAAGCCAAGTCCAAGATCTTCACTTTCTTCTGCCAAGATAATCTATCCAGGTAACTGACGGGCATGATGAGGTAGCTGGGGCTATGCGCACTTGCGCATAACGAAGAAAAGGGCCTGGCTCAGCCTCATTTGCCTCAGCTTGACCCTTGTTAGCTGAATATAAGTATACCCCGCACTTTTTGGTGTCCACTTGCAGCTTACGATCATCATACACTTATCACTTGTTGACCATTGCGACAATAGCATTATCGTCTCCAAACTGAAGCTTCGCTTCCTATTACAACCGCCCGACAACAAACTTTACATGTGAGCCGCTACCATGGAGTCGAGCTCAGTGTGTACAAGTCGCAGCCAAATGCGGGCACCCCTACCAGCACAAGAATTACCACCCAGCATACACCCTGTTTCTCATCGCAGCCTGTCAAGCTGGAAACTGTCAGCCCTTGGCTCTGCATCCTCAAGCTGGTTATCCAGCCCTAACTCAACATACTTATCACCAGGTGCTCCTTCCACGAGGTACCCAACTAGCTATGCTCCAAGCTTGATGCTTTCAGAGAGAGGCACCAATGGTCCTCCCGCCCAAAGCATTGGTATGGCCACAGTCAGCAGCTCAACATATATGCCATCCTTCCTTGGAACACCAACCCCTCCAGTCTCCGCCAATACCTCTCCTGTTCCTCTGTCACAACTGCAGTACTGTGTGGCACCCTCAATACTCGTATGTGAGTTTATAGGCATTGGCGACTGTGATGAGGTATTCGATCCGAGTGATGAAGCTCGTTGGATTACACATATCGCAGAGGATCACTTACACTACAAATTCCCCGTAGAATGTATCTGTTGGTTCTGCGACTGTACATTCAGGGCATCATCCCCCAGCCAAGCTGATACAGAGGCTTCTTATCGGGAGCGAATGCATCATATTGCAAATCATTTTCGCTATGGTCTCCCAAGGAGACAGATACGTCCGGACTTCTTCCTCCTTGACCACTTATATAAGAATGAGTTGATCAATGGAGAACAATACCAGAAGGCACAGAAATATCATGAAGTCCCTCAGATCCCGAAGCCGTATTCTGGTGACTGGAGGCCTGATCAGCACCAGAGGCTGGGACCGGTAGAAGGCAGCCGGCCACGGTTGTCATCTTCACTGTCATCCTTTATACCATACCAACCCTTCCAGTCGCGTCCTACCATGGTCATATATGGTATGCGAAACCCTGACCAGTCCCCTCAAAAACTCGAGCGCCCTTTCAAATGCGATCAGTGCGTCCAATCATTCAGCAGAAACCACGACCTCAAAAGGCATAAAAGAATACACTCGGCTGTGAAGCCATTTTCATGCTCATTTTGCAGCAAATCATTCTCACGGAAAGATGCCTTGAAGGTAAGGAAGAGCTATTATAATACGCCTTTGCTATCATACGAGCGGCACTAATCTCTCGCAGAGACACCGTCTTGTTAAGGGTTGCGAGATAGAAAGTGAGAAAAGGGAGGAGGATGCAGACCCTGGCAAGGACAGTACAGATTTCATGGCAAAGGAATACAAGCGTGGGTCAGATATAGACACTCAAAATGAGCTTCCGAAATCCGGTTACATCGCGTACAGCTCAGATAACTCAGCATCTCTAACTCCTAGCCTGGCAAGCAAACCACCGTCTCAAAATTGCCATTCAGTCCCCGATGGTAAAATTTGAAGCGGACCTGCGCGAAGAACCTGTCGAGGCTTTCACCACGTCGCCTCCTCCAAACTATAGCCAACAGCAGACTCTTCCGATTCTGCCAAAACTATCAGAATATTTGGAGTCCAGAGATTCTTCCCAAACACCTCAAAGTGATGGAAGTTCTTCCGTCACAGAAACGTATATCGACGAACGGAAGAGATAAACTGTCGACAGCATTGTATCCAATGTCACGCAGTGGCTGCGCTCCATGTTCGACTCGTTACGTAAAAATACCGGTGGCAATTCGGCCGGCGCATCAGGGACACAGGACGAATTGCGGGGATCAACCTCCAAAGCAAAGTCATCTAATCCTATAAAACCAAGTAACCAAAAGAGGAAGTTGACACAAATGGATTATGGCGAGACCGACGACGATAATGAGGAGGGACATAGAGAAGGCCAGCAAAGCAGTAGCAAACCCATCCAAAACCACGAGAATCGAAAGTACGCTTGCCCGTATTTCAAGTACAATCCAAGCAAGTATAAATATTGGAGGGTTTGTCCAGGCCCAGGTTGGGCCGATATCCATCGAGTGAAGTGCGTATCAACAGGCCACCATTCTATCTTGGAGATTCAGCTAATCTTGGAGCAGGGAGCATCTTTACCGGCGCCATCGACAGCCGAAATATCGTTGTGGACGCTGCTGGCAACCTTTCAAGGATGAGCAGTGCTATCTCAATCACCTGAAAACTGAAGAAGCATGCCCACTACGAAAAATGGAGCATGTTGAGGGCTTTGACGCAGCACAAGAACGAAGCCTCAGGTCACGAAAACGGCCTGACCGGGAGCTTTCGGAGGATAATAAGTGGAGGCGAGTTTTCAAGATTCTGTTCCCACACGTTTTGGATGACGATATTCCGTCTCCCTGTAAGTCTATAATCCAAAAATAAGGGGGTTGTAATACTAACCTCTATAGTCTACGAATACGACCAAGCATGCCAGAAAGAGGATAACCAACACTCTGGGTCTGACTATTTGGCACAATGTGAAGACTATATGGTGAGAGAAGTTCCGCAACGCCTTCGGCAAGCTTTGGGGAGAGAGTTGGATCGAGACCTTACTATCGTCGAGGAAATCCTAAGGCGAAAAGCAGGCGATTGGGTGAAGACTCTCCTCGAAGAGGCATTCCAAGAACTCAGGCAGAACCGGGTCTCGGACAACCCATCCCAGCCGAATGAAGAAATGGGTTTGGCAATTGACGGACCAAGCCTCCCTGTCTCCCAAACAGACAGCTCGGAAAGCAGTAACCCGCAACAGAACGAGGCCTGTCCAAATTTCGACTTGGACTCTTTGGATCCTTTTATGTTTCTAGGGGAAACAGAGTTTGCTTTTGACAATGGTGGATTACTGGAAGACTTGTTAAGGCCTGAGGATGGCGATGATGGCGAGAAAAGGAAACTCTCTGATTCTGGATATGGTTCTCATAGCCCTATGCAGTTTGAGAAATAGAACTGAAAGCCAGCTAGCCACAGTTATGTATTTCTATACAAGACCATAACTCTAACTTCGGTCAGGGATAATTATTGGATGAAGTTTAGAATTGGTCAACTAGATCATGTTCTAGGCCTCAATAATGGGGCAATCTGTTTACAGATCTAGGCACTAGCTATGCCACAATCAGGTGTGTCTCAGCCTCAATTCGTTCTAGGCCCAGCGCGGGGCAGAAGTAGGTTTGCAGGGGGTTAAGAATGAGTATAAGGACAGGACGGTATTAGAAAGATTTGGAGTTCAGTAAGAAAACTTCCCCCTCTCGAGATACTTTCTTGAGCCTCAGATAACATGTCTACAATCAGCACGTATGGGTGGGACATGGTCTTCGCAACCACGTACGCCAACATCAATTCCCAAATTGCAGCACAATGCGGTCCCTTCCATGAAACTTTCCTGTTTCAGTTGTCGCCCAGCATCTACGCCTAGTTGCAACCGGGAGCTTGGCAGTTGTCACAGGGAGGCAATGGTCAAACGATATATCTGAATATTCCAATTACAACTGGAGCATTCCATGGCGCTTTTAATGTCTATGACCTTGTTGGCAAACACATTTTAATAGGAGTCTCTCTGCAATGGGTTCCAGAGTCGGGCTCGATCCAATTCTCCATAAGTAGCAACGTCTCTATGATCCAAAGCGAGCTCAACGGCAACCCTACCGTGACAAGCGGCATTATACAGGCGTTTGCGTCTAACAATGTGACATTGCCATCATCGGCTACGATAATGGTTGTCACTGATCAGTTTGCCTGGAAGATTACAGACCTACCCAATGACAGGTCGTTCTATGTCTACGCCAACACCTCAGATTCGCTACTTGAGGTCCAGCAGTACACTGTCAATAAGCTGGTGGTTTGCCCCCAAAGCTGGACCGTCATTTCTGCAGGCAGCATTTCTGACACAGCCGATGGATCGAGCTTTAAGGATTTAATCAACAAGAACATCGATGCGATCGTCCGCTCGTTCCAATTTGTGTTTGCTACCGTCTATTCTCTACCTCAATCAGCACAACCAGCCGCTTTAACGTGGCTACAACCAACCAGCAGCGAATATGCGGTTGTCGAACCGATTAGCAACACGAACCCCGATAATTGCGTGTTTGCCATCTCGTCCATGGTCAACAACAATGTCAATTCAAATCCGGTATTTCAGGTGGGTACCAGCATTATAGCATCGAACTGCACCAGCGGTCTTCTTATCTCTCCGACCATGTTTCTGAATAACATTCTTGCACCTAGCGTGTCTCAGGTCTTTATTGGAAGCAGCCAGGGCGACTTTATGGTCGACGAGAGCAGTTTGTCTGTCACCAATACCGCCGCCATCGGATGGGCCAATATTCAGATGAATAGCACCCAGACCATGATACTTGACGTCAAGGAAGGGGATTTTTCAATGTCTGTGGGGAATGGTAATATAGCGTTGTCATTCGCGAACTAGAGCTATCCCATGAACATGAATCCCACAACAGTTGTCCAAACGGATATTATTTTCACTGGGGACTTTCAGCTCATGCTGAACCAGGGAAAGGATAGCAAAAAGGTCCTTTGATTTGACGTTCCAGAAGGTCAGCCAGGTATCACTCATGTCAGTGCAAGCATGAGTCAAAGTATCTACGACGAAAGTGAACTGAAGATGATGGATTTTCTGGCCTGTCTAACCTTCGGCCTGTCCTGGATCAATCTCGACTACGATTTACTAGCCAACAAAGCGGAAAAGGAAAAGACATTCAACGCTGGCATCGTAAAGCTCGATGCAACTGCAGCTCGGATTCAGAAGGCCTTAGAAGATCATCTTGCTCAGCCGCGGCATAAAGAAAGCTTTATCGAGCAAGCGAGTGCGGCAGCTGTCGAGATGTTTGATGGTAACGTCATTGATGAAGCAGAACCCAACATTTGGGCTTCAATTGCTAGGTTTTGCGGGGATCTATTGGTTTTAACATGCACTATTGATGGAGGATCAGAAGCTGTTAAAGCTACGTTACAGGCTGCAGCCCAGAGCAAGTGGGAAAAGATCCCGCCATTCAGCAACTTTGCTAACAAGGCTGCCGCCGGGTTCTCATTTGGCGGGTTAAGCAGCTTTGATGCTGAAGTCGTGAATCTTGCAGAATCGTTTCAAATAGGATTCACCTGAGTTTAGTAACTTAGATAACTTGTTAGTACTTTTGAGGGGCTCGATCAATTGACTGTTTCGCCTAAGCTGGCCAACTCAACGTTGTAAGATTAAATTTCTTCAACAGCCATGACCTACGGCTACGAGCTGAATGCCACACCGACACTCTGCACAACAGCATTCGATCGGGCATTTCCAATTGAGGGCAGCAGACAAGGATATCCAGCAGCCTTGGAAGATAGTATAACTATTTCATTCGCTCCGGCCACGGTGTTCCTGAACTAAATCATGTCTCACCTTTCTTAATACACAATCAATATATAACTTATATAATGTCTATCAACTCAAACGAGTCATCAGGGACTGACTACAAACCCAAGAACCTACACCATGTGATCCCAAGGAGATCGGGCAACAATTCCTTGATTTCTACAAATTTTTCACAACCCTCCATTTTAACAAGAACGACTAGAAGATCCCTCCTCCTGATAGAAGGCCTCACTTAATCACAGAGTCATGCTCTCATTTCAAAGCGGACTACACAATCGAGGTCCTCCAACACCTCCCATACTTCGATCAACGAACAAAGGTTATGGTTCATGTTGAATCAACCTTACTGGACTACACGACTTTTACGCGTGAGCAATTCAAGGGCGCTGTTGAATTATACGAAAACGACGATTAGTATTGGGGCTACGAAGAGGAAGTTGATCCAAAACACGTCTTTTGCATCGCTATTAGTATTGGGTGCAGTTGCTCTTGAACGCGAGAGATGGAGAGATCATCCAAGAGCAGATCGGCGTCGCCCAGGTCAACCGTATGATACAAGAATACTTCGACTCATTGAAGGACATGTGCCAGAGGCTAGAGCTTATTGGACTTCCGAATAGGCATATAATCGACACTTGGGGTGTCCCTCTTCCAGGCCGTATTATCAGCCTGGAAGATGTCTGAGAAGAAACCGACTATTTTGCGACGGACCTTGATAAACAGTATCTCCGGCAGTTATTTCGAGAGCATGGTTGGCCACACGCCTTTCGTAAAGACGTAGCAGAAAAGGCGGTAGATCATATGATTGATACAATTGAACAAGCTGGAAAACGGCACGCACCTTGGATGTATTGTTATTAGATGCCCTTTACATTAGCTTATCGTACCCAAGTTTATGGTTCTTGGTCAATAAATCTTATTCTATCTAATATGTATTAAGAAATACCTCAAGGTATATATAAATTTAGGTAAGGTTTAGGTAGCTTTTATAAATCTTTAAGGCCTATAAGCTTTATGGTATTTAGAGACATGCTGTAGAATTACTTAACTTGGAAGGGGAAAAGAATTAATTATACGTTCCCCACTAAGGGCTACCGCAATCATCTTGCCAAAGGAACCTTGCCTGTGAAAATGCGTCCCTCATCAAGAGCCGTGTAAATTTCTTTGGCGGACATGTCCTTGTGTGCAGGACTTTGTTCAAGTTGAGTTCGCAGATCTTTGCGAAGTTCATAGCGTTCTGTCCCTTGGCATAGGGGACAAGTATAGACCAGATCTATCGCAAAGGCTTCCCATTGTTCTGTGGCTGCTCGCACACGTCGAATCCGAACAGCTTCTTTGGCGATACAATCGATCATGTCTATCACCTCATCCCTACGGAGATACGCATTGGTGGTATGCTTGATCTTATCAAGTGTGTCTTTGACCGTTTCCGCCGGATGCCAATCGTCGAATGAGATTGTGTGCAAATCTCCTCCAGCATCAAGTCTGTATGCCTGGTCTAATCCAATAGCCTTCGCAAACACTCGCCATACACCAGCTGCCACTTGATCCGTTGCCCAGTAGTCTATCCGATCCACTACTCAATTACACATATACTACTTCGCACATACTAGCTTTTTGCCCCCCCACCGATTCTAATGCCATTGCAAAGCAAAAGAACGTTAAAGGTCCATGAAATTCCGATAGGAACAACAGAAGAGCAATATCTTTCCTTTGTGCAACATCTCTGTACTACGCTAAAGAAGAGCTATAAGTCTCGCTTCTCATTCACCAAAAATTCCAGAAGCAAATCCAAATGGAAGCCAGCACTGCCAGCATCAGATGATGAAGCAGAACAAGATGAACTGCTCGAAAATCAGGGCGAACCTTCTCAACTGATTGACAAGAAATGGGCAGAAACCACATTTTGTCTTCAAAGTGGTCAGCCAGTTGGCACTATCTCTTTTCTTAGCAAAGAGTCCAAGGATGAGGTCCTTTCACGGCATGGTAAGGATGCCCGTTGGAAAGACTGGATTGTTGAGGACAACTTCAAAAGAATAACGATCCTCTATCAAGAGCCCAAAATCGACGATGTGAAGGTCGAGTAAGCTTTGTTTCATCACAAATACTTTCTTGGGGTGCTAATTGTATCACCTTAGTATTTGCGCGGTTCACGGGCTGGGCGGTAATGCTATTGACACCTGGACAGCTAAGAATGGCCGAATGTGGTTGAGAGACTTCTTACCAGTCTCACCTTATTTTGAAAAGAGTCGAATCATGACTTTTGGTTATGACTCAGACTTGACGGATAAGAGTACCTTGATGGAACTTGAAAATTGGGCAGATACTCTACTCCTATCTCTAAATGAAGTGCGAACTACGGATGAGGTAACTTTAAACACTACACTACAGTCATTTTCAACGAAACGGGTTCCTAACTGCCTACCTCAGGAGAAAGCACGTCCGTTGTTGTTTGTTGCACATTCTTTAGGAGGAATCGTTGTCCGAAAGGTATGCTCCACTCAAATCTGTAAACCTTCAGAAACTCACCAATATTTCCTAGGCTATGGCGCGACTGCATCTTATCCAAGACTGCAAGGGCATCACTCTTTCGCAGTGTGGAACCTTGTTTCTCGCAACGCCACATAGCGGATCAACCAAAGCCGACTGGAGCAACTTCTTAGTAGCGACCGCGCATGTAATCGGAGGAGTTAGACCTGAAACGGTCAACATACTAAAATCGTTCAACACGGCCTCTGTTTGGGATATTTCAGCATTCCTCAACCTGAGCCCATGTCCGCCATTTCGATGCTATGCTGAAGGCCTCAAGATGCGCGTAAAAGGCACGAATCACCACGTAAGATATCTTGTTCCCTGCCATAACATGACTCATTCTAACTTGCTTCGAAGATTGTAACACAGGCATCAGCTACCCTTGGCAAGGACCAAGCATCCATGATCATGGATGTCGATCGCAGTTCTATTTTCAAGTTCAACTCGAGGTTGGGGGCATTTGTGACAATAAATGCGTGACTACATCAATTATTTATTGAAGTAACCACTGGCGGCGCAAAGCACTCTCCGAAAGAACGCCGGGTATTAATTCCCGATAAACCAGATTCAAAATCTCAGTCCTGATAATATCATTAGACGTTTGGTCATCCGCGTTTTCTTGCTCATGCATATCCACCTGATCGAGACTTCTGGTGGGAGGGTACCCAGCTAAACGAGATCCAACATCAACTCACGTCTACAAGACCCTTCTTCGGACGCTCAGAAGAGTTAAGAACATTAAAATCATCACTAGCTACGCAGGCCAAACACCCGAAGCTCACTGTGATTAAGGGTATCGCTGGAATATGGTACATCCTCAAACATCTTTATTATCAGGAATTCTAACTTGTATTGTAGAAAAACCGAGCTGCTTCTTCAGTTTGCAGCTACGCAAAGAGGCCGTAGGAATGTCTTCTTCCTAGTATCCCACGACAACGCTACATTCCAGAATGTTCTTGCCGAGCTTTCGAATAGGATTGGCTTCGACATGATCGATAATCCAGAAGTGAATCAGGAACGCTGGCGAAACGCTTCCGTCCCTGAACGCATCCAGATATTCACTTCCTGGCTAGGCGATATGTGTAACAAGGAGTCACTGTTTATCATTGATGATATCGAAGCATTTGGCTACTCCAATATCCCAACCATCCTGAAATATCCGGCACAGCATACCGTGATTTCCACTCGAGACTCCAACTTTAGACGGACTGATCGAGACTTTATTGAGTTCCGGCTCCCTCCCCTGAACATCAAGGATACAGTTAGAATTCTGGAAAACACACTCAACAGTCTCTCTTCAAAGAGCACTTTGTTGGGGGAACTTGATTCTATTGCCCACAGAATCCAAGGTCATCCTCTTGCAGCTCGAAATGCCATCCCATTCATAATGGATATCCTTTCTACCTACGAGAATCCCAGCGCGGCATTTCTAGACCTATTCGAGAGCCAGGATGCTGAAGAGCGCAAACTGTTCCTCGATTTTAGCTTCGAGGGCCGGTCGCTCTGGGGTGCCTTTCATACTTCGCTTGAGCGTCTCGAGCTACAAGAGAACCCTCACAACGCGATAAAGCTGATGCAAGTACTCCCGTACCTACGCCTTGATAGCGACTCTATGGATGATGTTCTGAAGATGGATAAACGTTGGCTGCGCGACTGCGAAAAGGAGTTCCCTGATATCGCGATGCTCAAGTCTGGCTACGCGGTTGTCTCAAGCTGGCTCTCTAAGCTACGTGGAGTGTCATTCTATGTCCTGAGTGACTCTCCCAGCCCAACTAAAACGATCGATATCCATCCACTCATGTTACAGTACATGCTGCTCCATGTAAACGAGCGGACTAGAATCACTCTTATGAACCAAGTCTTGCGCCTATGTCACACATTGGAGGGCAGAAAGGCTGATAGGGACTCCCACGTCAAGCCACATGTGCTGCAATGCGTTCAAATCTGTCAGGGACTAGGGATGTCACTGAATGACTTGGGACTTCCTGAAAGTATCATGCAGTGGATGCAGGGACTCCTAGAGGAGGTGGGAGAAGATCCATTCGCTGACCCAGTCGAATCATCCTATGCCGTGGCACACGAGTTCATCACAATCTGTATGCAGACAAAAGAGAGGCTGCAGCGGAGGGGCAACTCAATACCCGATGAAAACGCTGCATACACGGCGATTACGGATTGTAAGAGGGCCTATAGGAAAGTGCGAAGGCTGGTAGAAGAAGGGGAAGGAGCCCCTGACTCACTCAAACCCGCAATTGGAGATGCTATCATGGTTCTCGAAGACATGGTAAGACTGCGTAGCATCTATCCGGAATTCATCTTCGAGCTTGAAGACTTCAGGCAAGGGCTAAGTGATAAGTAACCATCTCCTTGATACTATGGAGCTTATTCTTTCAACCCTTCCAAAAAAGCAATTTTGCATGCAGCCACGTTTCACATCAAGGTTGTGAGGCGGTTCGGCTAAGATATAAGCTTAATTCAGCCAGTCATGCGCGACATCCAAGAGTGACATACAGCGGTCGCACAGGCAGACACGTGGAAATTAGAAAACTAACTAACGTGTCAAGACTGCAGATCTCATTCAGGTTTATTCAACTTAGACGATAAACAATAATGAATGTTGAAATTTTGATGTTGTTGTACTTGTTGATGGACGCCTGGCTCACAGTCGACTCAGACAATTATCTCGGCGCCCATATTTTACGAAACGATGAGACTGTGAATAAAAGAGAAATGTCTTGAAACATATACCGAAGAGTTATGAATGGTTTCCTTTTGCTTGGGAGGAAACTACCTGCACATGCATTCAAAATTTGGGACTGAACTGTAATTTCGTCACTGAGAAGTCAGGTTCAGTTACTGAGAAATGCCATAATACTGCTTCAGCGTTTGAGAATATCTGCATCCGTTGTGTTTAGCTCTAAGCCAATAATATTTGGGAGGACAAGGTCAAGTTGTCACGATATTGGAAGCCGCGTCACGTCAAAAGATTGGGGCGATTTGAGTTTCTCGCATCTCTCTAGCAAACCAATGCAGCTAAAAGAGAATTTGGGAAATACCTCAAGTCGATTCAGCTCTGCTGACTTAGAGTGACAGGAGCTATAAACTTCGAATAGCTACTTGGTGAGATATCGATGTTTGAGTACTTGTCGAGTCATAAATACTCCTTTCGGTGATCAAGATGCAAACTTCACATACTCGTGCAACTTCCCGTCTCCCCTATTGTAACAGACTAGCTCCAGCTCACCATTGTCGGATGTTCGTACATGCGTTCGATCGAATGCAGCTGAGACAAGGACAAGGAAGCGCACAGTCTTATAATGTGTTGGTCCGGAAATAAAGTCATACGATAATATGCCTGCTAGTTACGAGACTAATTCTGTTCTGGCTACCGACAGGATACCAAGGTGTTGAATTCAATCAATTGTCTTTCCAATCGGATTTAATGGCGCCTCAATCTCGCGTACGGTTACAGGGTACATGATTAAATCTTCGGAGACTCAAGCTCGATATGACAGGTAACATTGGGGGTCCCTGTTGCTAAGAAAAGGTCTAGAATTATTCTACAGTGGTTTGGTTGTTAGACCATGATTTACTGAAACAGTACCTGAAGCTGATCAGAGCTTCAACACAGACTGTAAATCTTCAGCTCCTGTCAAATTCATGATCTCGATGAGACTCAAAGACTAACGTGTTCCAAAGAAAACCCATTTAATGAGACATTTTCCTTTCGTATTACGAAAAATTATCAGATGTAAACAGGAATTTCACTGGAGGAGGCCTTTTGTAAGTGGATAACTTGGCAGCCAGGGTTCCTCGGTTCAACGAACGGAAAGTCACAATTTCCGTGTGAAACGGCGAGCGACGGTGGGGTTTTACAGCACCGTAAGCTCCCGCAAGCCTGCCGACTTGGCCAGCTAATTTTCGGTCCGATTGGCTTGTTCAGTGATTATTACCGTGTCGATTATCTAGACATGTTGGATCGTCTCTCAATTTGTGAGAGACCTGATTTCATTGGTTGTACAAACATTAGCTTAGTTTATAAGTGAGACCTAAGAAATTATGCGAACTGACAAACATTTGCATCAGAGTTGCATTGCATTGCTTGCATGGCTGTATCATGAACTTCCAAAATAGCACCAAGCCCTACCATCGTCGCTAGATAAATCTCCATCGACGGGTGTCCCACGGGGGAGGGGATGAGTTAATCGCCGTTTTACGTACTTAAAAGCAAATATTCCGACCTCCATATCGTGGAGGCAATACGCGGGTAGCCCGGTAAGAGGAGCCGGATCAGCCCCTGAGCTGAAGATGCAACGCTCACGATGCCCTCAATGCTTTACGACCCGTATCAGAACCCTGGCTTTAGCTTGCTTGGTAAACTTGGCATAAGACCAACAGAACGGACTTGTTCCGTTTATCTTCTAGCGTCGCTGCGCAAAATATGGATCGCCGGCCTTCTAGAGCGCGTTCCGTGCATAGCCGAGCTTTTCCCACAAGAGCATCGGCCAACAAGGGGGGAATTGAGACTGGGCCCCTGAAAAAAAAAACTCCTGAGTGTCTTGTCTCTCGAAGCCTTGACCGGCTTGAACCCTTCTCTACCGTTCCGTTCAGGTTCAGCTACGGACGGATCTTCTCTGCCGATACAATCCTTTTGTTGGTTGTTGTCACCAAAAGCCTACGTACCTACCTCCACGTACCGTCCAGGCCCGGTTTATTGCTTATTCCCTCGTACCCTGCTTACAATCTGATTCGACACCGACCGACCGATCCCTATCAAATCAATCTGCAACAATAACCATTGATTCTACAATGTCGGGTCTCGACGCTCCAGAGGTCGCGGCCGCCTACGACGCCGTCCGCTCAGACAAGGATGAGACAAACTGGCTCCTGATATCCTACGCCTCAGCCGTCGGAAACAAGCTGTCGCTCACAAAGACGGGGACAGGCGGTCTGGCCGAGCTGGTCAACGAGCTCGACGACGGCCAGGTGCAGTACGGCTACGTGCGCGTCGAGTACGCCAACGACAAGGAGAGCACCCGCGTCAAGTTTGCGCTGGTCGTCTGGATCGGCGAGAACACAAAGGTCATGCGCAAGGCCCGCGTTAGCATCGAGAGCGGTGATGTCAAGAGACAGCTGGCGCATCACAGCATTGCGGTTACGACGGGCGATCGGTCCGAGCTGCTAGAGAGCGATATCGTTGTTCGGCTGAGGAAGGCTGGCGGTGCCGACTACAACGGTGGACGGGGTTGAGAGGGGTTAGTTGCAGTTGCAACTTCACGATATCATGATATCTACATACACATCTATTCGTACATACATACAGATAGACGCAGAAACGGTGCGTTGTTGAAGAGCGAACCGGTCACGTGTCGGGTTGGGAGATAGACTATCGTCTTTATATCACGGCAATGTCGCCGGACTGCTTAGATAGGAATAAGGCGACGACTATCAAGGACGGGGATGCAGCCTGTCAAGGACGATAAGACACTATCATAGCCCCAACTCAAACCCCAAACTTGGGAGTCTCAGCTGCATATCAAGGTGATACTAGCTATCCTTCAATCACGTTAAATACCAGGATGCGACACTACCCTGACGATCACATACAGGATATTCACCAAAACAGGTAAAGCACAAGATCCGAGCACGGCATTCGGAATTGGTGATGGTGTTTAATGTGCATGATCTGCCTGTTTCACAAGCAACCTTTTCGACTGTCCAAGCTCTCACATGTCCGCCAACATCTCTATCAATCCTCGGGTGAAACCTTCTATTACACCTGAAAGCTTGGCTCAGTCACTGCCACTTCCAGTGTCCAGCCAATAGAGCGCGGTATTTTGGAGCCGGCCAACCTAATCTCCTTCCAGTTTGAGCTTCCGTCGCCGAAACCTTGTGTCGGCTTGGCCGCTGGTGCGCCCACTTCTTATGCTGATTTGGAGCTAGGACATGACGTAGGGAGCACCCTGCAGCCTATCGTATTGCGTTTCCCCAGCTAGTGAATGAATCGTGACAGCTTTTTTTCTTTCAGCCCCACGGTGCATGGGCTGGAGAGGACCTATCAGTGGTGATTTACCTTGTTCTCTCGGTCTGAAGTCGGTGATAGCGCCAGAGCCAAGCATTGTTAAGAGGACCCTTTGTTGTCTACTGTTTTACTACTCATGCTCGAGGGTACGCATTGTATCTGCTAACACAACCACTAACATCTCACTCTGTCTCACTCTGGTGGACGCCAACTCTCCCCGTACCCTGCAACCCCCCCAGTTCAACCCTTGGCTGTCCATCGCACGTCTGAATCCTTCTGCTTGTCCCCTTCTGGACAGTGGCTGGCCATCCCTGTCGAGTTTACTGATTGCCACCACGCACCCACGTTACGGGGCGTCCACTCCCGTAGTGACAGTAGATAATTAGTGTCCCCCATGCCTTGGTGACTGCTACAACGTAGTACTCCAAATCTCTTCAATGACCTTCTTCCCCAGATTACCTCTTTCTTTTTAATCCCCTCACCTCCCACACCCCGACGGGATCGCGTGTCACTCTTTGTTCCTCGCTCCCTCTCTCACATCTATACTACAACATCCTCGCCGTTGTAGTTAGTTTCTCTTCCCTACCGAGGCCATGTCTAAACTCGACACAGCCAGCACAAGCACAGGCGTCAACATGGAGCCCGTCGCTGAACAGAAGCCTCGTCGAGGCTCAAAGGCCTCCCTCGGCAACACTGAAGGAGCCGATCAGCTCCTCGAGAACCTGGGCTACAAGGCTGAGCTGTCGCGTAACCGCTCTACCTTCCAGGTCGCCTTCATGTCCTTCGTCCTCGCCTCCATCCCCTACGGTCTCGCTACGACCCTGGTTTATCCTCTGATTGGCGGCGGTCCCGTCAACGTTATCTGGGGATGGCTCGGTGTCTCCATGATCATTGTTTGTGTTGCTGCGTCCCTCGGTGAAATCACCAGTGTTTATCCTACTGCTGGAGGTACATACCAATCCTCCCTTGGCTTAACTGCTCGCGTGCTCTGTTCCCCAAGTGAAACATGTAACTGATTCCGTAATAATAGGTGTCTACTACCAAGCCTTTATGCTTTCTCCCCCTCGATGGCGTCGCATTGCAAGCTGGATTTGTGGCTGGCTCTATATCGTTGGAAACATCACCATTACTCTTGCTGTGAACTTCGGAACCGCTCTCTTCATTGTCGGTTGCGTCAATGTCTTCGAGTCCAGCCCTGGCGTTGGTGTCATGTCTGGAGAGCCCTACCAGGTCTTCCTCGTCTTCCTTGGTCTCACTCTCCTGTGCAATGCTGTCTCTGCCCTTGCCAACAAGTGGCTCCCCTGGATTGACACCGCCGCTGTCTTCTGGACATTCGCTGGTGTTATTGCTATTGTCGTCTGTGTTCTGGCCATCGCTAAGAATGGACGTCATGACGCCTCTTATGTTTTCGGACACTTCGAGGTTAACTCTGGTTGGCCCGATGGATGGTCTTTCTGTGTCGGTCTCCTCCACGCTGCCTATGCTACTTCTTCTACTGGAATGATTATCTCGTAAGTTCTATACAGCAACTAACAATCCTGTGACAGCTGTACTAACACTGATATAGCATGTGCGAGGAGGTTCAGAACCCCCAGGTCCAGGTCCCCAAGGCTATGGTCGCCACCATCTTCATCAACACCTTCGCTGGTCTTCTCTTCCTCATTCCTTTGATGTTCGTCCTGCCCGACATCCAGGAGCTTATCGTTTCCGCTCAGCCCGTACCTCTGATCATCAAGAGCGCTATTGGCAGCTCCGGCGGTGCCTTCGGTCTTCTCATTCCTCTCATAGTCCTGGCTATCATTTGCGGTATTGGCTGCACAACTGCCACCTCTCGATGCACCTGGGCCTTCGCCCGAGATGGTGCCATTCCCGGTGCCAAGTGGTGGGCCAAGGTCAACACCTCTCTCGACGTTCCCCTGAACGCTATGATGCTCTGCATGGTTGTCGAAATCATTCTCGGTGTTATCTACTTCGGTTCCTCAGCTGCTTTCAACGCTTTCTCCGGTGTTGGTGTCATCTGCTTGACTGCTTCTTACGCTACCCCTATTGCTATCAGTCTCGCCACTGGCCGCAAGCAGGTTCAGACTGGAAAGTTCTATCTTGGCAAGCTCGGTACTGTCTGCAACGTCATCGCTCTTGCCTGGTCTCTGCTGGCTATGCCTCTCTTCTGCATGCCTTCCGCTATCCCCGTCACCCCCGAAACCGTAAACTATGCTCCCGTCGTCTTCGTGTTTGCTTGTCTGGTTTCTGGAATCTGGTACTGGGTCTGGGGTCACAAGAACTATGCTGGTCCCCCTACCCACGAGGACTAAGCTGTTGGAGCAAGCAAGATTTAGATGCTTGACAGTGCGCTTCGTTCGACATTTCATATCAATATCAGTCAGTATATACGTGCGATCATAATTCGTGCCTATGCTTGCCAGCTCGATGTGCTTGATACCCCCTGACCGACCTGTGCGAGGTCTGTGATGCTTTTGGTATTAGCTAGGAAGATATCCATAATTCAATGTATGTTAAGCTTCTATGTGACTGTGCTAGTCATTCTTGATGTGTCCAAAGGAGACGGATGGTTTGTTCTGTTGGCTCTTCGTAGTAGTCAAGAGACTGCGTGATAAAAGAATGCTAACAAACAACCGTTGACTTTAATCTTGAACAAGTGTTGTGAGAGCAAGGCTTCCGATTTCGTCCATCGACCCTTAGGAGACATGTAGTATTCTTATCACTTGAGGCGGCGTAAGGCTTGTGAAGCTAACATCTGTTAGAATACTCAAAGTTGCATATAAATTTAGATAAGACTCAGGTAGTGTTGATGATTCTTTAGGGTCTACAATCTTTACAACCTCTGAAGAGATACTTGGCCTCTCACCTGAGTTGGCGTGGCTACTGTCAAGCTAAAGACAACAACTGGCCTCAATCTCATCCTGTTCTTCGAATATTGTTCAATGTCTACCAGGTGGCATCCCTCTCATCCTAAGAAACCACTTTATTGCGTCTCACGGCATGGTTCAAGGCTGGCCCAAGATGATACTATTTGTCTCGCAGCTTTCGGTTTCAAACTTAAAGATGTAAGAGAGTAGCAAGCGAAACTTCTTTGGTTCTCACATAGCAGTACCCGAACTTTGGCTATTATGCTAACTTAAAACGCAGACAAACTTATATGTCAGGGGCCTGATGAAAGCCGAGTAAGAGGTGTCATATCTCCATTTGCTTCGCGTTGCGGAAAGTCATATGCGATCAACATATATCTTGCACATCTATTTATCTTTTCTTATACATATATCTCATGCCTCTTGAGTAGTTCTCATATTCCCAAACCCGGTAAATAATACAGAAATTCACGTCCAAGTTTCAACCACTCCAGGGTAGCCATTCATCTCAACATCGTTGAGATATCCTCAGATGAGTCCATTAATATATTGAACTTGTCTATTTTATTGCTAATCCTCATAAATTCATGTTCAACTCTGTCTGTATTCCCTCACGGAATGTCCTCACGGCTGCGTAAACCACTATGTTGTCTCCCAACTTGCAGCTATTGAGTACTTGGTGACAACCCTGAAAGCGCCCAACAACATAGCTTTTATGTGATTTTATATTTCTATACAATTGAACCTTGAGTTCTACCACTCTTTGGCTACTAACTATCGAGATATGCGAGTGTTTCGTGTGTATCGAAACAGATGGGTGATAGGCTGTAACTAGTCGTTGCTTCTCAGAAAATAGTAGAATAATGGTCAGAACTCTATTATTTCTGGTGGTACTTTACCTAAGCAGGCCATAAGTGTTTCTAACGTTTATTTCTGTTGAAAACCTGGCTTGAGGCGGCTGTTCAGATGAATATCAAACTGCAATAGTCAGCCATCATAACTTTGGGGCCAACACTTAGATTCAACTACGGAAATACCAATCTGTAGTCTATTCTCTCTATTCTTGCAGCTTCTAAAAGTTTCCTTTGAATTTCTGTCTGATAGCGTTGGCAGTAATGAATCACGACTCGCATAAAGAGGTACTTGGGCCTGTCATCTATCCTGTTCCGATCAACTTCGTAACATACTTTTGAACGAATACATGGCAGTAATGAATATGGTTTTTATATAAGCTTAAAATCTATAGAAGTATCTTTTCAGATACCCTTTCTCCTCTTTTCGTAAAATGTCCCGATAGCGTCGTGCATAGAGCGTACCGTTTGCAAATAGCTATTGGCCGCCAACTGCTCAATATCACCGTGAAGTGGATTATCCTAAAGGTCCTACACGGCCCTAGCTTACTATTAAGACTGTTATTAAGTCTCTCTGACCAAATGGCTGGCTATTTTCTGAAACTTGTAAATGTGGCGAGTAGATAGCAACCGTAATTTCAATCACTTCGCGAAACAACATTCATAACAAGCGGAAGTCTAATATTCCTAAGGAGTCACCAAGTAGATGAGCTTTAGAAATTCATGTTCCCGGTTTCAATCCTCTTGTGCCCAGTCCCGATGCACCTCTTCTCATCAATATCAAGCAATCTCATGCAAACACACAACCGATATCTTACTGTCAGAGTCATATGCCGTTCAGAAAGCAAACCCTCCAAGACTTCGGCTGTCTCTCGAACTTGTTTGTTCTTGGCAGTCTTCGATAACTTCTTGCTTCACTTTCCTAACCTAGTCATGGACCATATCCTGAAGTCGTTTTGGTTCTCTCCTCCGCCCTATAACGACCCAGTCTAACTATTCCTTGGCATATTCTCTCATTGATACCTGCCTGTTACGTCAATTTGTTCACCGGTCTTCCCACGAATCGTCCTCTCAGTATTGTCCTTTGCTCTTTCATTACCTAACAACTCCAAGGGCGCCGTTGACATTCGCTCAGAAGACTAGCTCTTCCACGTGATGAGACAACGTTACTGACTCTTCAATTAGTAAGTGACACCTCGTTGCACAACATTCACTCAGCCTCTTGATTGTCATTTCCGAGCTAAGTCGGTCTCCCTCGACAATGCCCGATGGGTTGGGTAGTTTCTCACAGCGAGAAACAGCTGATATCCTCTAAAATCAGCGTCAGTTATCAGCAAGTCCCTCTTGGCAAATCACCATACTCATCCCAACAGCCGTGGAACTCAACCGGTCAAAACTCCAGAAATCGAAGGAAGCAAGGTTGTTGCTGTGCATATGCTGTGTCACCCCAGGAGGACAAGTTCCTGACGCTCTCTTCTCAGTGAGCTGATACTGTTCTTATGTAGGATGGTTACTTGGGACAAAAAAGCCGTTTCTAGCCTCGTGTTGGTGCGACCCAGGCCATGCTTTGCCTCGCTACACTGGGGTCTGAGATGGATTGTTCCAGCCTGGTAGGTTGTGTCCGGCCAGATCTGGCGATGATATGATGTTCTTTGTACTGTAAGCAAGTGTAAGGGTAGGATTGAGCGGCCGATACTACCGAAATCTGGGGAACATGAACGAGCTGCAACCGACAACACCATCATATCAAAATCAGGATTTTGGACATTTGTCCTCCAAGTGCAGTTGCAGAAGGTCACTCAAGCTGAGCAGCCCTTATCTATACGTAAAGATAACACAAGAAACGCGAGACATGGTATTCTCCTCGGAAAGTTTCGTGAACCGCCACCCAACTCTCACCCAGTCCGTCTTCAGATCTTCAACGGATAGCTATCAAAGTGGTACAGCATTCACCGTTGAATTGATACAGTACTGCCTCTGTGAGCAGTCGAATGGCACGGGCCGTTGGCAATGGGTGTGAAGTGGCACATCTAGAACTTGGTCAGATATTAGACTTTCAACGCCTATTAGCGCCTCAAAGCTTCACCGAGCGTCAGTCCGACTGTACATTGAGCGCTCAGATGGGGAAGTTACGGAGTCTGGGGCATCCGAGCAGACTTGTCATCTGGTCTGGCACATGACATGAGCATGAGCCGCCGTTGCAGCACAGACTCGTGTATGTAGTCTCTCATGTATACATCAGATCTTAATATTGGATGGTGGTTACCCTATGCCGGCGTGATACCCTACAGTCGCCCGTAAAGTTTGTTATGTACATTACATCAAGATAGATAAGCTCCGTAGCGGAGGCAGCACCTCCTCGGAGTGAGTCTCAGTCTGGGGGACCCTCTGCGGTCAGCACGACCAGTCATTTGACATACCGTAGATGCACGCACGATATAGCAAGACATTCAATGCGGGACACACTGTCTCTAACCCTGCATGCGTACGTATGTGCAGAACTGAACCATCCTACTGTACCTACAGTAAGACCTGCTGCAGCGACTCATGGGGACGCAAAACACATACGCGTGACTGAGGCGGTGAAGAGCTCGACAAAGGTCACAGCTGCAGTGACAGTTACAGTGAGGCGTCCGTTGGAATAGCGTCTTGCTCTAGCCATCTTGTGGGTGTGGCGGAGAGGTGGTGGCTTTGGCACGATGTTATGCTATATGCCACCACTACAAAGTTTGGACCTTCAACTCCGCGTCTACTACTCTCCGCGTTGCATTGAGGGGAAGGGGCGGGGGGATGCGAGACTTTCCAATCCAACAGAAACTAAGTGGAATTTGCCAGTATACTCCAGTCTGTGCCGTGCGTGCGTGCGTGAAATAACTCCTTCAACATTTACGAATAGCAACAATTACGTAGCGCTGGTGAGCGAAAAGGGATAAGGATGAGGGATATTGCTGTTGACCGGGAGTCCACTCACTCATTTCCCTTTCCAGGTTTTGAGAGATGGGAGGAGCCTCTCCTCCAGTATAGCGGAGCTCGTATGTCATGGCGGTTAGTTCTGATAACTTATTGACTCCTTTTCCATACCATTGATGTGAGAGCTGCGGCTCATTCACAGGGGGCGGAAAGTGGATTCTGGGTCCCATCGTAGTAAGATATATGGAACTTGGAGAGGCTCTTGTACGATCCTCCGGGCACCAGAAGTTGCTAGCACCAGGGCCCCCTACCAACTAGCCCCGACTATTACTCCAGCGGACTCTAGTTGGAGCCTGGAGGACCTCTTCTCTTGTTAAAACAATGCTTGGCGTTAAATTGCTGGGAGCAAAGACCTTGACTGTGGCCGTGCACCCCCGGTCAAGCATGGCCCACTCGCCTGACTATTTGCACGATTTGCATACTAGACCTCGATGGTGGTGATCACGGTTCCTCTGCAGAGTACGTCATATGGGAGTCACTGTCAAACGACAATAGATTCTGAGTCTTCCCCGTGGGAGCGAGATTCAAGGGGCAAGCAATCGACGTTGAAATCGTCTGGGGAAGAGAAAAAGGTGAGGCGAGGCGATAATGTTGGGCAATATGGGTCGGAGAATACCAGGAATAAACTCGAGTCCCTGTGCCTGGACAAGAAGAGATGTAAACTATCCATAACTGAACAAGTTTTGCTGATCTGAGGGCCGAGCCTCAATTGGTGGGCAACCATCTCGATATGGTAGCTGCCTTGAAGGTGCTCTGTTCAGTACAGATTCAGTAAACGTATCCATAGAGGCGCTCAAAAGTGCCAGTCGTACTGTAACATAAAGAAACGCCTCACTCGATATTGTGGATTCGATGTGCCATCCATGCCCCATTGCAATAAGCCAAAACGACTCGTGCAAAAAGGCTCTCGCGCGCCATCTTGAAAATCTCTTGAAACCCGGCAGACAAGCCAATCCGACTCTGATTCACCGGCCTTATCTGACCGACTGCAAAAGGATGCAGTGCAGACAAGGGCTCGATCGACGGGGATATTAAGCCAGTCGAATGCGATTTCCAGACACACACAGGTTGGGTATTTTTGCAACTCGTGGTGTTGAGGTCCCAGTTTCTGCTGGTGATGCCCCTGCCTGGTTGGCAGCCAGAGGGCATGGATCGTAACAAAGGTGGTGTGGAGGAGGGGGGGCCGTTGCTTAGCGAGCCATGATAACGGGCGAGGGGGTGGACAGGGGCCTGGAGAGAGGGGGAGCATTTTGGACAGTTACGGTTTGATGTAGGAAGCTCGCAATGGAAGTGTTTAATTCTGACAGAGCTCGAATAGTGACCAATTGATGAGTTACCATAGAACAAATACCTGAATCAGTAAGATAATGCTGTGCAGGCCCCTAAACAGCCTTAGCAGCTGAGAATACCACTTAAGAGGTCTAGATTGAGTGCCATGAATAGCTTCCCCGCACCATGAGACGATGTTTAGTCTTGAGTATCCCGTATCAGAATCTGTCATACTCAGATCATGCCGCATCACCAAGGAGAAAAAATAGGTATTACCAGGGGGAGCAAACTTTCCCATATCATCACATCAGGTTCCGAAACGTCCGATAAATCACGTCTTCAAAATGTCATCACGTGGATCGGGTTCTTGATGTCGGCCGAAAGAAAATCAGGTGGATGGTAACATGACTTTGTGGTCATCCCAAAGAGGTTACAAGCAAGAGTTCATTCGTTCGAGGGCTGGGCTGTAAAGAGGGGGTTCGCGCGGGGTTGGAGAAGGCCGAAGCTCGTTTCGTCGATTTACGCAGAGCTCCAAGACGGAGCTACTGTAAGTAATGTCTTGTAGGGTGACGTGCAGGTAGTCAGTCTCGCTGGATGATGGACACCCGAGGCCCCAAGAATGAGATATCACCAATTCAATGTTGGTGAAACAGAAAATAGACAAGGACACATCCACGATGATACTCTACTGTACGAATGTAATCAGTAAGCTGCTCATCACTCCACTCCGATAGGTAAGCGTGTCCGGGGCGGAAGATCCGGGAAAGCTTAAGACGAGTGTAGCGTTTAACTAACTAACTGGAGCCGCTCCTCCAAACGATAATCCTCAACTCAATGTGGCAGAGCCAGAACCTAACTGTGCAACTCCGCCGATAAGACGTACGGCGTCTGGGGATGGCGCTTAGTGAGAGGACTACAGTTGCAGATCGCAGCAGAGTTACGGAGTGCAGTAGAGACAAAAACGTTCCCCGCATTGAAGTTGGACCAATTCCAGCTCTCGGAGTCTCCCCAGACAAAACCTGCTCGGCAGATAACAAATATGATGATAATAAGCAAAGATATCCTGTAGGACGTGGTGACTTGCAGCTTGGGCGTACGCAATACCACGCAATTCGTATGCCTTGCAGCGTCATCATCAGTAGACCATGTCGACAGCTCTCGCGACTTGTCTGTCTCCTCTTATGTGCTCATTTCATGGCGACTACTGATTGCGGATGTGGCTGCGTATATGGCGTATCTCGAGCATTCAGGGTAGAGTGAGACCATCCAAAGCAACGTCGGTGAACGACAACGAAGTAAACTCAATTTGGTCTGATAAACACTTCTCACGCAGGAAATCCGGGGTCCTCATCGAGATTTTGCATGCTCTGGTATGCTAGGTAATGTATGAAGGGTCCTCGCTCTGCCTGCTTTGTTTTATCGCCACGAAAAGGGTCTCCTAATTCCCAGCCGTGAGGGTGAGGGCGTCCACAGCGCACTGCACGAAGATCACTGTAATGTACGGTATTATATCCACCCACACACACACACGCAAATATTGTGGCATTATCATGGCGGGAGGCGGGGATCCCAAACGACGATCAGGGTAGCAGACATCTTCAATGAGCTAGGAGGTTGTAGACCCCTTCTTCATCTGAAGATTCCCTCAGTTGGCGAAAAGAGGGCAAAAGATGAGCGTGTTCTGGACCCACGAGGCTTGGCCATCATGCAAAACACCAAGCATGGCATGATGAGTCGTGAACGAACCGGAGGTTATCACCATCAGATCATCGAGGGCGTTCTTGGCCGTGGGTCTTGTTAACACCAGAACAGGACCCTTGACCCACAACCGCAGGTGGGTGAGCAATGTTCTGATATCAAGGGGCTGGAGATAGTTGCATATTCAGTTTAGTTCTTGAAGGACGAGACAATTAATTACAGAGTCTCGGACAGAGCCGGGCGTCTAGATCTCTGCCTAGGCGCAACATAACACGGGGCGCCTGGTGGCGAGATGCTGCGCCTAGACAAGAAGAGCAATGCTGAGGATTTATGAGATGAGATGTGTTTCTGAGAAGGTAATTGATCTGCTTTTGGTTTCGATTGACGCTGGTCCCTTGGGATCAAAGAGACATTGTTGGCTGGACTGGCGCCTCTTGAAGCCATTCATCTTAGAGGCGCAAATCCTCAAAACCTACTCAGCCCGTGTCTTTCTATCATCAAACCATGTAGTACTCAGCGTTGCAACTGCAAAACATCAACCGTGCGAGTGTCTATGGCGGGTCAACTACAGAATACGACAACGATTGATATTAATTTATGAGTCTTCAAACCTCAACTCCAACTCCAAAACTCCATTTCAATCTCGGTCTGCGGCTTCAGACCCACCCAATCCTGTCCTGTCCCAAGCAAGTTGAATGTCGCCCTGGCCCTTGCAAACCCTGTCCTTGTCCCCTGTCTCTGCATGCTTAGCGACAGATTCCCTGCGAACCGCTCTTTCAAGCCAATCAAGCCACAGATCCTCGCCGTTTTGAAGAGGAAAGCAAGTGTGAAAAAAGTCAGACAGACTGCAACATCGAGATGCTGACACACCCCCTGTGCAGTGTGGCGTGTGCAAGCAAGCAGAAGCACAACGCAGGAGATGCTCATTGCATCGCGGGGGAGGGCCATTGATAGTGGAGGCCACAGACACTGATAAGCTGTTTTTAGATATCTTTGCCTATCGGTGTGATGTTGGAGGTTGTGTCAATGTCATTACAGAGTTTCAATTGCATCAAATGGAAGCAACTCAAAGCAGGATGATGATCAGACAGCAGCGACATCGGAGTTGGCTTTTACGTGATAGACACAAATTCTGGCGTGTTGGTGACAAAGTTACACAAGATATTAAACATTCGCGCCTTCAGCTGTCCCATTATCGCCGAGATCACCCTTGTAACATTGAGCAATCTGCGTGCGCATCTGTCGCTCTCCCGTGCTTTATCATACGACCGGGGTGCAGTGCATCTCAGTCTCCGTAACTTTAAGGAATATGGCTTATTGCATATGTTGGCGATGTCGGTACGGCGTCTTGACCCAAATAGCCGCTCTGGGAAACGTAGCCGGGGATCATCATCACATCTCGTAAACGGAGACCACAAATGCACCTCGACTGTAGCGTACGTTACGGGGAGGGAGGCGCTGATTGCAACGTGAGTGTGAGAGACAAGAGTTGGTGTGCAATGCAGTGCAGTAAAATGGATACCCGGTGAAGAAGAGGATGAGGCAAGTTGGGCTGCGAGAAGACAGAAATGGAGAAGCAATTTACATGTTTGTGGTAGGCAGTGACTAATGGGTGGCGATGCGAAGTCTTGGTGTTGTGGTTTCTGCCTGCTCTTCTTCTGTTGGGGAGCACGGTCAGTGGCGATGGCAATATGTCAGCTTCGTTTACCCTTACGTTTAGTACTGTAACCCAGGCATCACATCATGGCAGGGTTCATTATGGTTGGTAAGGGCATAGTGGTCCCTTTTTTTTTCTGTAGGTAAAAAATGTAAAGTGACTGATGGGGATAACCTCTTCCTCTGAGCATTAGTGGTTACTCTCAGACACATTTTTGCATGTGAAAGGCCCAGCCTGAGGGAAGCGCTAGAGCAAGCCAAGACGCAAGCCATGGTGAGATCGCTAACGTTCGCGCACCCAACAATCCCCCAAAACTGTTAAGATGAGCCCAAAACACCATGTTTTAGCTTCTGGGGCGTCTCATTGTTGGGTCTAGCGCTGTCGCTCAGACTTAACATAGTTGAACTGGCGATGCTCACCCTGGAATCATCCCATTACGAGTCACAAATCTTGGGGAAATAAACTGTTTGTCTTAGTTGCCGTTAGATTCGGCCGTACTTTGAGGTATTTGATGTTTATTTAACTATTCTGTACAAGATGTGAGTGGGAAACCGATTGATTCCCCACCACACTTACACTCAGCGGGACGTTACGTTTATATATTGAAGCTGATATCGGTAAGCAACTGGAGGCTATTGAGACAACCCTTGGAGGTGCAAAATTTTCTGGACCATACAGGGCCCTTTAAAATAGAACAGTAACTCGAAGTGTGAGTGGGCGATCTGGTCTGTGCATGGCCCGTTATCTCTTTGGCGTCGGACGCATCTGCGAACTAAACTGTTCTTGACAAAGCCTTATCCATGGCTGGGTCCTCGCCTCGCTTATCCCTTGGAGCCTCCATCGTAGTGACAAACAAGCTCAACACTACTGCTGGTAGTACGTGGGGGATCTGTGACATTCATTCCTACCTATCCGCCAGAGGCGCAAGTAATTAATTCACTGCATGAAACACTGGAGAATGATTACATCCAGACTCTACCTCCTTACTCAGCCAATGCCCGTGCGAGGCTGTCTCCTCTGTCAAATCATGACAGGAAGCTTTGACATGCTATGCTAGCCTCTTGACTAAGCCGTGCATGTCGGATGTCGTCTTATCTAGGGATGGTGTAATCTGCATTGCAGCAAAGACAACCGCCATCGTCTGGGTACTATTGGCGTCAATGCGAATAAGCGGTCTTGACTCTTTGCTATCGACTCTGTTCTGAACCATGACTCTCTCGCGAGCAGTTGTCTGGGAGAGCAAAACAGACCGTGTTCGGATGTTCATCTTGTCAAGTGCCAGTGCCAGTTGGAGGGTGGCTGAGACACACAGACGCGAACAATCTGGAGGCGTTCGTTCGTTTGCTTCTGGAGTGGTAGTGTCAGATGATAAGATAAGCCACGAACGTTGAGGGGCTTTGGGTTTGGGTTTGCTTTGTCTCTCGACTTCATTCCCCATGGAGTGAGTGCATTTGACTTCAGTAGGATCAGTGGGTTTGCGGGCAGACAGGGCAGGCAGGCATCTTGAGACGTTGGACCTGGGGACGGGGGTTCGGCCACTTGAAAAGAGCGGGTATGGCAACGGATGATAGTGTATCACAGCCTGGTATAGGCAGGCATGGCAAACAATGGACCTCTCATGTCCGTCGTAGATCTTAGTAATTAGGATGGACAGTGCAGTGTTGCGTTGCACTCGCAAAGTCTGGGGATGGAGGAGGCTCGGCTGAGACGGATTGGACCGAGTATCTCGAGATTACTGTGTGTGTTGTTGTGTTGACCGTTCTAGATTTCAAGACAGAAAATGTGATGTGTGTGTGGTGAGACAATGAAAGAATGAGCGCGTGGTTCCTGTGACGACCTACGTCATTGACGACAACGATGTCACGAGTTTCCGTGCACTGGCTTTGTTTTTCTGGCGTATGATAGCTAACCTGCTGTACCCCCCCTTTTTCACTTACGAGCCGTTAAGCGAGTGGTCTACCATCAAGTTTCTCTACAATTCGTTACTGCACCTCATCTCCAATGGTACTGCACCCGTATCGAATGAATGGCCTCGCTAAGTAGTGCAATGCTACAGCAGTGCCGGAGCTCTTTTGACGTTGACGTGCCCCGTGCGCTCGAGCAATCAACAAGGGGCTCTCTGCCTTGGATGATAACGTGCCTAGTGATACAGTGCAAGGAGGCTCAGACTGCCCTGTGGTATGGATACACAAGAGGGGGATGAGGGGAATTAAAAAAAAATTAAGAGGACGCCATAGGCTCGGGATGGCGTTAAGTGAAGCTCACAATGTCGGTGAACGGGTTCTTTTTTGAAGGATTAGCCAGGTCGTATTGAGCATCGAGATTTGTTCTTTGTTCTACCGAACTACCACAACTACCGAGAAGCTACTGCCAGTGTAATCTGTGCTGCCCTGATTCAGTGCCCTCAACGGCGCGTCCGGAAGAGACGGAGCGGACGAGATACGGAGGTCACCTTGCTAGGAGTCCAGGACAGGGCTACGTTACTGCTTGCTTGCTTAGATCTCTGGCACGTAAATCAATTGGGAAAGGCGCCAGAGCTGAACTGAAGCACTGTCAGTGTGTCAGTCACCGACAGACTCCACCTCTCAGTTGAGTTCGAGTTTGATGATTGATTTGCACACACATTTTTTCTCTCAATTTGCAATACATCAAACAAGCTGTCTGTTCTGTTCCCCACGTCTGTCTCGCTTGCTTCATTTCTCCATTTATGTCAATGCTCTACATAAACTAGTTTTATTGATCAACTTTCGTCATCGCATGCAAACTGAGATCAGCCCTTTTTTTCTTATTTTTACTTTGCTCTCGTCTTGTTTACCTACCTACAAATCGCAGTCAGCTCAGCTAGCTGTACACTCCTTGACCGAGTTGATCGTGGGGATGCACACTCCCCCATTCAGAGACAACTCCACCTCGTCCCAAGAATGTGCAGTACCTTGGCGTGCGCCACGGGCTCTTCTCATTCGATGATCTGACTTTTTCTGCCTGGCCTTGGAAGACTTCGAAGGGTGGGCAGTTCAGTTTCAGTGTCTCTGTCTTTGATTCCGCGGTCGCTATGGGGTTCAGTTCACAATTGTCTAAATCCTCACCATGACGACTGTTTGAGTCTTGTCAAACTCGTATACAGACTTTTGACTCCCCCGTTTTCTTTTTCTCTTTTTATTTCTAAACGTTTTCAGCTACACAGTATTGTAAATCATTGGTGCATGCAAAGTCTCTCATTAACCTTTTCTTCTTTTCTTACTTTCTCTTCTATTCTATCATTTGTTTGACATCCGAATTGAGTTGCTATTGTCAGCCATCCCCAGCCCATTCATTCTAAACCACCAACCAGTACACTACAGTCGACACTAAACTTCCGGCGCATCCTCAAACCGAAGGAAACCAAACCAAACCAAACGGGGAGCCAGCCCGCTCTGATTGCTTCAACCTATCGTTAAGCCATACCCTTGCCCCGGTAACGGTAGCATTGGATCTCCGCTCGCTGTCGCCATCCCAGCAGTTTTTATCTGTCGATTCGCGTTTTGATACGATACCTATCTACGCTACCGGAACCGCCTTGCTCAGATCATATCCACTTCTTCACTTCAATCAGTTACTCGGAGCCTGCCTCATATCATCTCATCTAGCGATATTGGCTCAGACAAGACAGTATCATATGCTTTCCCTTCTTTCCGGCTTCACAAGTTATCGAATTGCCGCATTATCCCACGTTGAAAAAAACTCGCCTCTCCTTTGTTTGTTTGTCTCGCCGCCCTCTGACGTTTTCTGCAAAGCATCCTTACACATCCGGTAACCATCAGCATCCGGTAACATCATTCATCTACAAACGTACATACATACTATTGTTCATCAAAAACTCAACTATTTTATTTATATCAATCTGTCTGCCGTCTTTCAAGCCCAATTGTAATCGGCAGACGCCATTATCCGCCATCCAACTCAAAAAGACCGCGAATCTACATCCACAACACCAAGACGAGGAACGCCTTGGCTATCCCATCTTATTCTGGTCTGGTCTGGTTGGGGGTCCTTTTTTTGCCGCCGCCTCGGATCGCCTCTCGTCTCATCTTGGGAATACTTCAATTCACGCATCTTGAAGGGACAGAAAAAGCCTCTCCCCCTTCGAACCGTAGCTCTCCTCAATTCTTGATCATTTTCTCTCCACCTCCATACTCCAGACTCAAATCCACAATCATCCCACCCCCAGAGAAGCATCTCGACAATTGTGGTCAACCCCAAGCTTGAACTCCACCATTCGACCGAGTCTATCGATTCAAGTCAAATACAACAGAAGACACAAGAAGTGTACCGATAACACTCTGTAACAGACGACAGACATCTCGTAAGTGCACAGCAGGAGGAACATCAATCGCATCAACATGATGCCACCCCTCAGCCTCTATCAACTCAAACCCTACCCTACCAAGCCCACCCCTGTGTCTGCAACTCAAATCCTGCCCATGCATGCTCATATCCCTGTCTATTATTAACACCCACCACCATCCTAAATCAATCCCCCATCCTCATCCTTGGCCACCACTGCTACACTACTACCACCAGACGGCCCATGCCTACGCGGCTCTCCAACCTTGTCGGTGCTAGGCTAGCCCATGGATGCTCCATGCCATGCCGCTCAGGCCGGCCCCGGCGCTGTCCTCACACCTCACTAAACCCCCATGGGCCAAAAGCCAAGGCAGCGTAAATCAGAGTTTTGTACCTTGGTTTTTTAATTGGGACCATGGGGGGCGTCTCTTTCAGTTGAGTTCCTTCGCCTGCGCAGCGAGAGGCCCAAGACTCAAAACCACCTGCTCCCCGCAGCCTTCTTATCCTCGATTCCTTTCAGCATCTCCACTGCCAGACCAGCTCTGACTGCTGTCGACGAGTTTATGACCATTGACTGACTGACTGACTACAGATTCAAGTCTTTAGTATCAGCAGCTTCTTTCTTATTGTATTTGTTTTTTTTGGTTCTCTGTTTTTTTGTTTGTGTTCATGTCTCCATCTTCATCGCCATCATCACCTCGACGAGCCTCCTAATCATCTCGACGACTACCTTACGCTACCTGTCCTGTTCAACGTTTCCTCAGGACCATCTCATCTGCAGTATCACTTGATTGTGATACCATCACCAACCACCAACGCAACCGCCAATTGCCGACTGTGCCTCGTGGATCTCTTTGCTCTGTTGCTGGAATATTGCCAGAGCAATTCTCCTCGAGTCGTTGTTTGCAACTTTTTGTTGGGGTAACGAACAAACGAACGCATTGATCAATCTTGTAAGTAAGGTTGTGTGTGTCCTCCACTGCACTGCACTGCACTGAACTACAGCACCGTGCGCCCTGTGGATGCACCTGAACCTCAACACCACTGCACCTCCCCCAATTTCCTCTTTGTCGTCGCAACAATTAAAAAACAATCATCGTCCATCATCATTATCATTCTGTGAAATCGCTTTACTCCAAATTGTTTCCCCTTTACTAGCTTATCTTTTCTCGTCTAATCATGCATCGCCACAAAAATTCCCTGTTTCTTAACCATGCTAATCAGTACCTTCCCCATTGTTAGGCCTGATCTCGATCACCTCTTGCTCCTGCCTTGATCGCATGCGCTAAGGGAAAAGAAAAGAAAAGAAAAAACAACCACCACGTTCCGTGTCGTCGCGCTTCGTCGCAACAAACCTTGAATCTCTCTCTCCATATCGAGGCGAGAGAATCATATCTCGATTCCTCATTTATTACCTGGGCTACTCTTTTTAACCTCCACGTGGTGAAGCACGGTTCCTAGGAAACGGCTTCCACGGAATATCCTCCTCCTCCCCTTCCACTCCTCTCCCTCTAATACCACAAACTCACCTTGGGAATGCCTTACACGCCGCCCTCACATCGATCGCCCGCTTCGTCAGCCTCTACGTCGCCCGTAGCAAGTCGGCGGTCGTCGCTACAATCGAGCTCGAGACCTAACCTACCGCGATCTGCTTCATATCTTACAAAGCATCGACGGACACCTTCAGCTTCTGCCCTCAGTGATGGATCGACAGGGACGCTGACACCACAGGGAACATCGGAGGATCTTAAGAGCATGGGCACGGCCGTTCCTTCAAGTGTCCGGCAATCACCACCGCCTGTGACAGACAATAGCACAATGCCTATGGGTGCCATCATCTCACCCCCCGATTCTGCCTCCTCCGGTAGCGACGATGAGGAGCAACAACCAGAGATTCGAGGCCGAAAGTTAGACAAGGCATTGAGAGACGCTGTTAGCCAGCTCCCCATGCAAAGGTCATCTTCACCCCCTCGCTCACAGTTGCAGCAGCAAGACAGCACAGAACACATTCAACTCCAACGCAAGAATGGCGTCCATCTCAGCTTCAGCACAAGTGCGCTGGGTGATCTAGCCAAGGGACGCAAGATGGGACACGTTCGATCAGCCACTGAGCCCAACACTGGCCTCGTTAAGTCCGATGACAACTCGATATCAGTGTCAGAGGAGGAGACTGATGAGGAGCTGCTTAAGAAGCCTCAAATGGTGCGCAAGAAGTCTGGTGAGCTCGTCCGACCTGCCCTCCGTCCTTCTTCTCGACGACGCCCCTCAAGCATGCCGGGTACGCCCATCTTCTCAAAGGCTGTTCACTTCGATTCTCACCTTGAGCACGTCCGCCACTTCTTGCAAGTGGACCGACCTCTGGCTGTGAGCGCTGGCTCTTCACCAATCGACAGCTACGAGAGTGATACCGAGTATCCCTTCCCTGGCAATGGCAAGCAGCAGAGTTCCCGTACTCCTCCTTTTGAGTGGGAGATCCTCACCACAAACTTCCCTCACGACTCTGCCACACGTAAGTCGTTGCCCGTTCGACTCGAAAAGGTTTGGCTCTCGGCCGACCAAAAGACTCTTTTGGGTTCTGTGGCTGTCGCCAACATTGCCTTCCACAAGGCCGTTACCTGCCGTTTCACACTGGACTACTGGAAGACGACCTCGGAGGTTGCCGCTGACTACAGCCACGAAATCCGCCCGCGGGAAACGCCGTTGGGCCATGATCGCTTCACCTTTTCCATCAAGCTTGCTGACACTGCCAACCTCGAGTCAAAGACTCTCTTCCTCTGTGTTCGCTATACCGTCAACGGACAGGAGTACTGGGACAACAACAACAACTCTAACTTCCAGGTCGACTTCCGAAAGAAGCATCTGCCCATGAATGGGAAGAACAATTTCCAGGGTGCTTCTTCACGACCCGCTAATAGCCTTCCCCGGAGCAGCCGGCGCACCAGCAGCGCCAACGTGCCCCGACCCAAGTCCATGCCTGCTGGCTTCGGTGAGTTCGGAGACAATGCAAAGCTCAGCTTCGACCAGCCCATTCATGAGTATCTCGGCGAGACTGAGAACAGCACTGGCGGTCTTCGCCTCAAGTCCAAGTCGGCTGGAAACCTTGCTAGTGATAACCTCTCCAAGAATTTCGGCTCACCTAGCGGCCTTGCCTTCTCCAACCGTTACGACTTTGGTGCCTCCCTGAGCGCTGCTGTCCAGGCTGCGAAGGACAAGGAAGCCTCCCAGGATAAGGATGGACTTTACATGAAGCCCAACGTTAAGAGTCTTCTCAAGCCTGCCCTCTCAGTTCCGTCCAACAACTCTAAGAGCCAGTCATCCACCGGAGCTACCTCTCCCAACTCGACAATCTCCAGCTCTTCATATGAGGAGTTGGTCAACAAGTACTGCTTTGTACGTGCCCCCGAAGTTCGCCCTGCTTCACCCATCGCTTCTGGTGCCCGTCGCCCATCCCTTGGTCACCAGATCCGTCTCATGATACCAGGCCCACGGGATGGCACGGATGCACAGAAGCAAAACGAAAGAGTCGGTTACTAACAGTCTTCGTGTTGCAGTTTGGATCAAAGCAGTCGAGTCCTGACATGAAGGATGGCACTCTGAGCGGTGCCCGTTTCGACGGCGCTACCGGCGGCAACCATCGACGTAGCTATACTACCTCGAACGGAAGCCCTACCGGCAACGTCCACCACGCCGGACCCGCGGCTCACCACACCCTTCAGCTGCACGGTGCCTTGAGCCCTCCTTCTGGTGCCTCGACACCAAAGGATGCTTTTTGTGCCAACAGCACCTCGCCTACACCTCGACCTTCAGGCACGGCTAGGTCGGCATCACCCGCCTTTATGACGTTTGATAGCACACCATCCAACGACCTATCCTTTCATGTCCAGCAACAGATGATGGACACGTTTCCCTGGTCGCGGGATGGACATGCTGCCACAGCGATCCGAGGATAGAGTCATGTCGGTCACCGTGGAATGAAGATGAAGTCGGACTGTTTATAATCCACAAGCAACACAACACCCCATCAAGAGCAACACAAGATTGCATTAAAACCTTGATATCATAATAAGCCCTTACACACAACACACTTGGGTTTGAGGTAATATCACCTGCCGCCCACCCCATCATTACACTACACTACTCCTCTCCCGGCTGTTTGATCTGAAACAGCACTACCCTTTGAATGAATCACTGGGAATGCTTCTACGGCTGACGGCCACAATTGTTTGGCGTTACGGTATTGGACTTGTGCAAGCCTGGCATGGCGAGCCGGGCGTCCGCATTGGAGTTTGGGAGCCGTTTTTATTGCGAGTCTGTTTTCGTTGCTCTCGCGGAACATCATCCGCTTCTGTTTTACTCTGTCTTTTTTAATCGGAACTTTCTGGTCATCACTACCGTTTGGCCCCCGATGCTGGCTGCTCTCCGTTGAACGGACAGAGACATGCTTTAATGAGGGTATTGGGTGTGAAGGAAAGAAAAGGGCCCTGTTTGTTTATGTGGAAGTTGAGCGAAGCCTGGTTTTACGCGTGTCACGATGTCTCTGAGGCGTATGCCTAAACGATGACTTGATTGATTGCGAAGACTGTATATGGCGCAGTGGAAATGAACACTTGGGAATGGATCAAAAAGTTTGCTTCCGTGATGGAATGCACGTAAGGCAAGGCATTGGAAGGGCAAAGGGATTTGTTTGGAAGGAGGAGTTGGTCAGAACAGATATAAATTATACTATACACAAAGCAAAGCTGCCAGAATGCGATGCAGGTACAGCTCAAGAGAATCATTTGCACTTCATCAATTGTCCCTTGTCCCTTGTCCCTTGATGTGAATTGTGTGTTCGGTCGGGTTGGTGTTAATCCGGTCTTGTAATTGTGATGGTAACATGCATTCTTCAGTCTGTAATTTGAAGATGAGTTTCAACGCAGCATTAAGATTCTTGGCTCTACTGTTATGTCTAAATAAAGATACTTTGACGAGAGCCGTGTTTCCATCTATGGCATTTCTTCATCCCTGAATCAGGATCCCAATGATGCATTAATGCTGAATTACAGGCGGTGCGATTGATACCACCTGATAGGGTTAGTTTGGCGAGCGATCTGCAGTCCGTAAGCATGAAAGCAATGCTGATTGGACACATCGTCGAGAATGAGTCCGTCTCACTGATCCTTGATTGGTCCGTCCGCCAACAGTCAGTCTCAGCCTTTGTTCAGCCTTACAGCAAACAGTAAGCATACAATTAAGCAGCGTACCATGCTGCATTGTTCTCTTGGCCACGGTTTCTGATTGGACTGCTCGCCAAACATGGGTTTGCGGAACAGGGTTCATGATCCTCACGATGGTTGAACCTCAGAGAATTGAGTTGTAAGTGATGGGAGATGTCATGCATGAGCCTCTTTGACAACGTACTGGGAGACGTATGCATGTTAGGGTTGTGGTGAGAGATATAAGACCTGTGCTGCGCTCGCTTTAAGACAATAACTCACTCAACTCACCCTTTCACTTCTCAAGCATCCTTTGTTCATTCCTCCAGGTTCATTCAGTATGAGACTCAGTCTCTTTGCTCTCTTCGGAGCATTGGTGGCTGCCCAGCGGTTTGTACCTCCGCCAACAGGTCTGGACGTTGTTCAGTCGAAACTCTTCAACGGCGCTGAGATTTCTTACAAAAAGGTAAAGCCCTTTGTGTTAGCGTTGCGATATGGCTAATGAGGTTGTAGACTTCTGTTTGTGAGACTACGGAGGGCGTCAATGCTTATAGTGGTTATGTCAAGTTGCCTAAAGATTTACTTCCGGACTTTCAGCATTGGGATGATGAGAGGGCTGCGCATGTCTTCTTCTGGTACTTTGGTACGATACTCTTTCTACCTATTTCATACTCTACTAATACTCTCATCAGAGGCTCGAAACAATGCATCTGCTGCCCCAACTTCAATCTACCTCGGCGGTGGACCAGGCGGGTCATCCTTCGACATGACGAACTTATTCCCCTGCACTATAAACGCGGACTCAAACTCAACTACTCTGAACCCTATCTCATGGAACAGGCACGTCAACATGCTGTACATCGACCAACCCATCGGAACCGGTTTTTCTTACGTTGACCTTGTCAATGGTACTATCGACACTCTCACGCAGACGTTCACGCCTATCAAGGATGGAAAAGTTCCCAAGACAAACACGACCTTTCTGCAGGCGACGATTAACGCAGAGTCCCCTGAGACACTGCCCAAGACTACCATGAGCGGTGCCAGAACGATGTATGCTTTCGCACAAGTATGGTTCAACGAATTCCCCAAATGGCAAACCTCCAACGACGAAATCTCCCTCTGGACATCCTCCTACGGCGGTTTCTACGGTCCCCATTACTTTGCCTACTTCCAAGACCAAAACACCCTCATCTCAAACGGCGCTTCGTCATGGGAGAACGCCACAGTTCTCAACCTCGCGACTCTCGGTCTTCAAGAACCCAGCATTGATGCACGCCTTTTAGCTAAGAGCTATGCAGAGTTTGGACATCATAACACGTATGGCCTTCAGGTCTTCAATGATACTATTTATGAAGCCATTTTGAACAAGACTGAAGAGCCGAAGACGGGTTGTTATGCGCTTATTGATCAGTGTCGCGAGGCGGTTAGGGAGGGTGATCCCCAGCGGTTTGGAAATAACGTTACGGTCAACAAGGCTTGCAGGGGGGCTACCGAGTTGTGCTTCTTGAAACTGCAGGGATATCTTGCAGAGCTATCTGATGTGAGTATCTACCCATTCGACTAAGAAATTATACTGACCTGTTAGCGAAATCCTTTCGACGTCACGCACTCGAGCCTTACGCTCTTCCCCTTGCCTTACATGGAAGGCTTCATGAACCAGCCCTGGGTCCAGCGCGATCTCGGCGTTCCTCTAAACTTCACCACCTCAGGTAATGGAATCGCTAACTATTGGTTTGGACAAATTGGCGATGTCATGATCGGAACTCACGAAACGCTTGAGAGAGTTATCGCAAGGGGAGTCAACGTTGCTCAACTCTACGGAGACCGAGACTACCGCGTTCCCTGGTACGGCGGCGAAAACATCAGCCTTTCACTTAATTTCAACGGCGCTGAGGAGTTCCGCTCAGCGGGATATGCCTCCATCAAGACAAACTGCTCCTACGATGGTGGATTCGTCCGCGAGCATGGCAACGTATCCTTCTCCCGAATCTTCCAATCCGGCCACGGCGTTGCAGCCTATCAACCCGAGACACTCTCCGCAATCTTCGAGCGCGTCATGTTCAGAAAAGACCTCGCAACTGGAAAGGTAGACCTCAAGAAGAACAAGGACTACAAGACCAAGGGACCTATGAGTGTTGCGGGTGTCAGGAACAAGCTTCCTGCACGGATTGAGAATACGTGTTTTGTCAGAGATGCGCCGTTGAGTTGTACGGAGGAGCAGATGGTCGCTTTGGTGGTGGGTAAGGCTGTTGTGAAGGATGGTGTTGTTGTTGAGCCTAAGGGGGCGAAGCCAAAGGAGATTAAGCCTTCTCACAAGGGACGCTTTGTGTAAGATGGTGTTGAGTTGAGTTGACTTGGTTGGAGGACTGGATGGTTTAGATCGGTAAATCAGGTATTGTTATCTGGTTCATTACATTCGCTTCGCATTGTTTACTTTAGATTATATTAATACAGAATTACTCTGCTACAGTCTATCCTAGCAGATAAACACTCAAGATGTCCTTGGCAGATGTGTACATAACGAAGTTGTCGAGGAGGGAGCTTCTAGCCACTCTCTCATGTTCGTAGATGACTTCACAAGGGCTGATCCTGCACTATACTCTTGCATCAAACGCTATATGACGGAATATCGCCGTCTCTTCAACCCGTGACGTCTTCCAGCAGCGCACATCGTCACAGCGCGGCATCCGCGGGGGCCTCATCAAAAACAACATGATCAGATCGTGACACCTGCACAAGTTGACGTCCAGAACTCTATATGTTAGTTATCTCTTTACTCCTTACTCCCAAAAGTGCCTTCACCCCCTTCCCCACCACGCCAAGGACCCTGAACTTTGAAGGATGGATACTGATGCGCAAATTGCCATGTTCCAGAATGCACAACTCCATCTCGGACTCTCCCCGCGCTTCACAGGCGTGCCTTTATCACAAAACGCTCTATCACAAACTGTCAAAAGGCAAAAAAGATTTAGCGAATTGAGGCTTAGAACCCCCATAACCTCGGTAATACGTATGCTCCCATCATGACGAAAGCCCAGCACGTGTAGCTATCATATCATATCACTCGCACCCAGTAGATTTCTCCTACGTAAACTTGACAATCAGACCACCCTGCCAAGCGCATCGGGATATCACATGATATCATAACCAGGGGCTACAGTGATAAGGAGGATCTTCGTAATGCAGGGTTTTGGGTGTGAGATATTCACGATGCTGAAAACAAAGTTTTCACATGGTGGGATTGGACCCTAGGGGCTTTTCGTGAGTTTAGATGATATGATAGTTTAGCGCGGATGATGCGGGATCACGGCATTGCCGGGGGTGGTCCAGGGTTTCGGTAGCGAGGCGTTCTAGATTGCTATCAGATCAGCTGAAGGTTTCAAAAGACGGGAGCTTCGGTCGGTAGTGGAAGCTCGTAAAAGAGTTTAACGACAGGGGAGGAGTGGACCACGGAGACAGAGATGTTAGATCATAGATAATGGTCGTTAATTCATCAATCTACCTAGAATTCCTCAATGTCTCGCAGATGAACGCTGATGATGTGTGATATGTCATAGCTGTCGTGATGTTATGTACTTGCAAGGCATCGCTTATCGACAAATGTTGTGCATTCCGGTCTTTGTAGTGTCTGTCACCCTCAGTAGCGAGGGTTGTTTCCATAGCCCTGACTATTTCCGTAGCCTTGATTCTGTCCGTAGCCTTGGTTGCCCTGATCTTGCTGGTAGCCCTGTTGATAGCCTTGGTTCTGTTGGTATCCTCCAGGGTGGCTTGACTGGTGCTGTGGTGGCGGGGGGTATTGATCAGGGCGATACTCTTGGTGCGACTGTTGAGGTCTGTAGTCATCCTGAGGTCGATATCCCTCCTGATGCTGAGGTCTGTACTCTTGTTGAGATTGGTGCTGTGGTCTATATTCGTCTTGATGTCCCTGCGGTCGGTTGTAGTCCTGGCCCTGCGGCCTGTAATCTTGACCGTGCTGAGGTCTATAATCCTGGCCCTGCTGTGGTCTGTAATCTTGACTTTGGTGATCAGGTCGGTTATCCTGGAACTGAGAAGGAGGATTATACGGCTGCTGATAACTCTGTCCACCATGCTGAGACGACGGGAGGTTATATCCTCCCTGCCCCGAATGGCCTCCTTGGGATGAAGGACGGTCATATCCTCCCTGATAGCCTCCTCCATGACCACCCTGCGAAGCCGGCACAGGCTGATTCGCACCACCAAGATTCGCTGCACTCGGCGCCCCAACACTAACACCCTCATTCCCAATATCATCCGGCACCGAGATCTTCACCTTGGGAAGATACTTCTGCACCTTCATCTCCACCATGTTCTGCACAAACACCCAACTCTGCTTCTCAAACTTTCGATGCCCACCGTTCACAACTCCCAGAATACTCTCCCGCAGCGTCTCTTGGACCTTTCGAACCAGGCCGCGGATCTTGTTGACTAGCTTTGCCTTGATATCGTCGCCGAAACCACGATCTGCGTTGTGGCCTGGGCCGGCGTCGCGGTCGAGCTGGCTGTCGAAGGGATTGCCGCCGAGGATCTTCTCGAGAGGGCGCTGGAATTGATCGGGTAGGAGTTCGAAGAGTTGCTTTTCAATACCACCGAGAATCTTGCGGAATTCAAGACGGACTTCTCTGTGGACTCTTGCGATACCCGTGCTGAGTTTATCGCTGATGACCTTTGAGAAGCCACCGCCCTCACCATCCCTGTCTCCATCGCGGTCACGATCTCCATCACCAAAGCCCCTCGCTGATCCCTCGTTCTTCTTATTTCCAAAAAGTCCACCAAGTCCCTTGACAAGATCCTTCACCTGATCTTCAATCTCGCCCTTAACACCATCTCCAAGATCCTTCGTGCTCGTATTTCCTCGAAGCCAGCGCTTGATATGATCCAGTGCGATGCGCGTGAACTGCTCAGCGAGGGGGGCGTGTTGCTCGCGAAGTTTTGCGCCGACTTGCTCTTTGATCTCAGGGCTGATCATGCGTGCTTTTTCTTCGGGGTTGCGCGAGACGTCTTTGACGGTGTTGCCGATCACACCGAGCAGACCATCAAGTTCAAAGCCTTGACCACCTCCTCTGCCGTTTTGGTTCTCAAGATGGTCCTGCACAGCATCGATGGCAGTCGAAAGAAAGCCCTTCATACCACCACCACTGCCACGAGAAGCGTCTCCCCCGCGCGATCGCGTATCACTCTGTCCACCACCTCGTCCCTCCGTAATATCGAAAATGTCTCTCAAATCATCACCAGCCTCGTCCGTAATCTTCGTAAAACTCCTCGTCAACTTCGCCAACTCATCTGCAAACGGCAACGACTGTCCACCATAGGCATCAGGCGCATTGTCATCCAAGCCAAACGGACTTCGTGAATTACTATCTTTGTCCTTGTTGAAGAGCGATCGAAAGGCGTCAACAACCTTATCCTCAAGGCTGTCGATGGTCTTTTGCTGGAAGGTTTCGAGCTCGGAGGTGATGCGGGGTTGGATCTGGGGAGCGAGGGAGTCGACGTATTCGTCGACTTTTTTGAAGAGGACTTCTGGAACGCCGCGGGAGGACATTTCGACGGTTGAGGCGTTGTTCTGGAGATGGGGCTAAGAGGTTAAGGTTATTTTTGGTGGTGAAGGGTCTTGAAGAGGGGAGCTCAGCTGAGGGGAGCTAAACAAGCTGGCAGAGCTGAGGTGGCATGTGACGTCAGCCTTTGTGATCCACTTTGATGCACGTCAGTCAATCAGTGTAAGCTATTTTTGGATACCATGGCTTGTGATACATGAGTTTAGATTGACTTGCTGGCCGTTGCTTCCTATACTAATTGAATTGATGTCTTATTCATAGCTAGTTAGCTAGATCAAGGCGAACACAGTTGCCGTTCGGCTTGTTACAGTAGATTGTTTCGTTGCTTCCTGTGCCAAAAGCTCTTTTACTACGGGGTAGACTGTATCAACATTAGTCTCTAATAAGACTCTAGTGGAGGTTCTATCGGTCAGGTTATAGATACTTCGACAAGCCAATACTCTTAAAGACACAATTCCATGCCCCTGTTCTTGAGCAGAGCTCTCGACGATATGCTTTCTAAGACAATGCAAACATACGGAGTACACTTGATCAAACACGCTCACAGAGCTATTAACATTACTATATAACCCATCTCTACCTCATCTAGTAACCCACAACCCTCCATTCCCATAAACCTGATCCCTCAAAACCCCCGCCTCACTCCTAACTCCAACCCAGTGCTTCGGTATCCTATCCACCCCATTCTGCACCGCCCCGGTCGCATCTCCCAACCTCTCCGAGAAACTCTTCTCACTCTTCAGCGCTCTCACAGCTGAAACGGAGACTTCAGGGCCCCAGTTCTCACGTCCCAAACTCGCTGTAGTCGTGAGTATATCGCGCTCGTGACACGCTAGATATTCTTCGTTGGACACCGTTGTTGCGGGGTGCAAGTAGCCCATCAGCATGATTTTAACACGCTGTTCGAAAAATATACTGTCCTCGAAATCGTGGATGAAGTGTACGGTTACTTTGTTCCGCTGTACAACATCAGGCTGTGCGTGGCGAAGCGGTGCGATCGTAACGATAGCTTCATGCCAGTCATCGTCCAGATCTCCCATGTTATTCCCAGGCAAAATACGCGCCCAGGCTGCGAAAACACCGCTCATGCGCATCTTGACATCATCCCCAACCTCACTCAAATTTGCCGTCGGAATACCCATCTCTTTCGTTGAAATGCCCGTTCCGCGAACAACTTTGCCAGCAAACTTGTAAGGAAACGGTGCTTCAGGTCCTTCGTCACATCCGATGATTGTAAGCGGCTCATCGAGTGCTCCGCCTGCTATAATCGGATCATATCGTCCAGCTTTTCCATTCTTCCAACTCTCAGCGACTGTGTTTCCAATGCCTGAGCTTTGATACGCTTTCGTAGCGACTTTCTTGATCGTTGCGTTTGATGGCGTGAGTTTCTTTGCTCCTTTTTCGACGACTACGCCTGCTACACCGGTGTACTTCTTTGCGACCTGTGATCCAATCGTGCTCGCGACTTTGATACCCATCTCTAAAGGCATGGTGCTCAGACTTGAGCCGCGAACGGTGCTCACATCTGTAGATGTACTTGCGATGCGGAATACGGGACTACCGCAGAGGACTTTCTTTCCATCTGAGTTGGCGCAGAGAACAAGACGGAAATATCCATCTGTCGCTGCTGCGGGAATTCGGATGATGTGTGTCTCCCTTGGAAGATGTTTCTTCATCTTTCCCGAAGCTTTCTTGACAAAACGCTTGAAATCTCGTTGAATACCGCGTTCGTCAGCTTCAGGGATGCTCTCAACGGCTGCTTTTGTAGCAGGTGTTACATCGATCCAAGTCCCTGTCGTGCCCACCATAGCTTTAAGTGTCATGCCCACATTCCCTGAGAAGCCTTTCTGCTGTAACCACACAGTTCTTGTATGCGGGAGAGGTTCATCTGAAAGAATGGTAATAGGTATTGAAGTCGAAGGACCTCTATACCAAACCAAGGCGTGAGAATGCCGAATGATACTAAAGTGCTTATTAGACTCTGCGGGATGACTGATAAGACCACCAGCGAAATACTGCGCTTCACCTAGCGCAGCCTTCCATTTTGACTGATCCTTCGGTCTATCCTCCTGCGCATCAAGGGCAGCTGAGAGCGCCGATGAGCTCTTCACACGTCTAATCTCATGCGGCGCAGGACTCAGCAATGGACTTGGCGGACCTAAAGAGCTTGGGCTTGGAATATCATCAACCACAAAGTCAACCTGATGAGTCCCCCTTGGGTCCAAGAAGCCTGATTGCTGTGGTGCATGAGCACCAGTGAGATTCGTCGCCGAGCGGACGGGACGAAGAGGCCGCGACGGCCGAGGTGGGACTAAGCCGGCGCCGAACTCGGGGCGGTAAGCACTGTATTCCGGAGGCGGAGACGGAGTTGGCGGTGCTGCTGTGGCGGGGCGTTGATAATACTGGGGATCAGACCATTTATCTGCACCTGCGTCCGGGGTTGGAGGGAAGTAAGGGTTGTAGTTATTCCAGTGATTCATCTTGTTTGTTTATGGCATTGAGAAGGCGAAGAGATGTTGATGAAAGGTTTATTCAGGGAGAGACGAGGTATGTAAAGACGGTGGTATACGCGTTGGGTGGCCAAGAAATTGCACCGTGCGGCTGATCAGGGGGTGATATCTCACACAGTATTCCGACCAAAGGTGTTTCTTTGAGTGTTTCGATACCAAAACAACGGAGTAGATACTGTTTTGTGAAGATCAAAATGACAAAAGTGACAAGAATTTATTTATAGAAGTCTTTAATTCATCTATCGCCATGATTTGCCCCTATAAATTAAGCTTCATTTTTTGTTGGGACGAGCTTCTCGCTTAGCTCGCGGACACCAAAGCCTCCATCTCATCTGCTTCTCTTGGCACATCCGTCAAGTTCTCATACCCAGTCTCGGTAATGAGGATGTTGTCCTCGATGCTGTGATTCAATACCGGTTAGCAAATTGCTTCGATAGCGCGACGGTGGCCACCACTTACCGAACTCCACCGACATCCCAGTACTTATCCAGAACCTCCTTGTCGATGAACTTGCTGTGCGCAGGGTCCTCAAGGTACGGGTCGATGATGAACTTGCAGAAGTAAATCTGAGAATGTTAGTTACACTGCCAAAAAGGTTATCAGGATTACTTACACCAGGCTCGACTGTCACCACGCTGCCGGCGGGAAGAGTGCCCCGTACACGCAGATAGCGGAACATCTTATCCTTGTCACCAAAGTTGGGGTTGCCACCGGTGTCGTGTGTGTCCATGCCGAGGTAGTGACCCAGACCGTGGGGAAGGAAAGCAGCGCTGGTGCGAGCCTTGAGAATCTCGTCCTTGTCACCCTTGAGGATACCTGCTTCGAGGAGGCCATCGATGGCAATCTTGTGGGCAAGCAGATGGACATCATCCCAGAGAACACCCTCCTTGAGAACTGCTATGCACTCCTTTTGCATCTTGAGGACGGTCTCGTAGATGTGACGAGACTCCTTGGTGAATTTGCCTGATAGAGGGAATGTTCGTGTCTGATGGTCAGCTCAATCCAAACCAAAAGATCATATATACTTACAATATCAGCAGCGTAGTTGTTCCACTCGCCACCAGCATCCATCAACAGGTTGAGCTTGCCCTCCACAGGAGCATCGTTTCCGACGTAGTGCAGAGTAGCAGCAGCTCTTCCAGCAGCAGCAATAGGGTCATACGACATCTTCTTGACACCACGGATAAAGCATTGCTCCTTGAACGTCGCTTCAAACTCCTGCTCATTCTTCGCAGACTTGGCCTTTGCAAACACAGCGCGGTGTCCAATACCAGAGATATAATTGGCCTTTCGAAGCATAGCAACCTCGAACTCGTCCTTGACCACTCGGGAGGTCTCGATAGCGGTCTTCAGGACGGTGAAGTTCTTGTTCTCGAATCCGATGAAGGAAACATGGTCGGAGATCTGGTTCGCGATGGCAAAGGTTGTAGACTTGGGCTTCTCAGCTCCAAGGTGTGCGAGGGTGGCGTTAAGCTCGGTGGTCAGCTTGACCTCGTCGACGTCGTATTGCGCGAGGGCTTCGTCGATGCTAACGGGAAGACCGGACCAGATAACATCGTCGGGGTTGATGGGAGGAATAAAGAGGGTGGATTTGGCGGATTGGATGTCGTAGATGAAGGCGCAGTCGGCGAGGTTGCAGCCGGTGAGATAGTAAAAGTATCGGCGCTGTCTGTTGGATAGAGATTAGAAGATGTCTTGGAGATAAGCTGGAAACGCACCGGAAGGGCTCAGGCTCGTCGCTGTCCTCCATCATACGGGTGACTTGACTCTCAAGGTATAGAATACCATTGGCATCAGGAATTTCATTGCGGATGAGGTCGACGACACGCTTGGCATGGTTCTTGCCCGGGTATTTGCCCTTGAGGACAGCCTCGTAGTTTTCAGCGACCATGGTGGCAGAAGTCGAGATAGCTCTAGAGCTTGCGAGGCGGGGTAATTTCGGTGATGACGATGAATAAACTCGTCGCGTAGTCGATCGCGTACTAAGTCGTATATCAAGACTTTGTCGCGTTGCTCTCAAAGTCGTTGTAGAGAATGGCCTTTTTGTTTGCAAAAGACAAAGGTGGGATACGAACGATGACCCCGCTATGGACCTCGGAGTCTTGGTTATGACGGAAGCCATTCACAGATTAGGAAGTTGACCGATTTCAGTGGTTGCATTCACTAATCGCCTGCCCATTACAGGTCCTTTTAAGGGTCTGGTCCGGAGGTGGGGGCTGCAGTGGCGGCTGTCAACGGCTTGTACAGGTAAAACTGAGAAGTTCATGAGCTGATGGAAGAGGAATTCGTATTAAACGGATTAATCAATGGTCCGTAATTGACGAGGAATGAAATGTATTAGCTGCAAGCTGGTATGTATGTACTGTACAAAATATCATATTAAATACAAAGAAAGAACGTGAAATTAAGCCGATTACAACTCGGAAAGAAAGTCGAGGATAGCATCGTAGGTCTTTGTGTGTGAATATGCCAAGTTCAACCCGTGGCCAGCACCATTAATAACAGTCGTATTGAACCGCGAAGCTTTTGTAAAGTACTTCTTCGACACATCAAGCAAGTTGGGCAGCTTGCCCGTCGGGTCCACGCTAACTGTAGAGTAGCAGTTGTCACCACAGAAAGGAACGTCGCGTGCTATAATAGATTAGTAAAGTGTTTGGTAGCTGCAGCTTCTGTTTACTTACAGCCAGTCACGATCTGGACAGGACCAGTGTATTTGTTCTTCGTGGCAGTCACTGCTCCCAGGGTAAGAGCTTCACCTGGTGTAAGAGGCTGGCCATCCTTGTATGCGTATTCCAACAGCGCAGGATCGAAGTCTCCCTCGGAGAAGAAGTTGATCTGAATTCCCACTGTTGATGCGACGGCGAGGTAACCAGCGGGGTATTTCTTGGCCAGAGGAGTGGTAGTGATGGGGACGAAGTTGCTGCCGACGGCGAAAAGAGATAGATACGCAGTGGCCTGCGTGAAGCCAGTAAGGATAATAGCATCAGTGAGTTCAGGACTCTCGTTGGCCAGGGCGTAGCTAATAATTGAACCAAACGAATGTCCAAGGTGGTAAATCTTCTTGAATCCGTATCCCGCCCCGAGAGTTCCGTCACGAGCTTTCTTGGTAAGTGCCTTGAGAGCTGCAATCTCGAGATAGACTTGGATCTCGCTTAAAGGGTTTCCCTTGGACGAAGCGCCGATGCCGAGTCGGTCGTAGGTCAGGGTTGAGTAGCCTTGCTCGACTGCGCGCGCAACATAACTGTAGTTATAGTTATTATAAGGCAAGTCCCAGTAACTTCTATCGAAGCCGATTCCGTGTGTCATGATTTGTAGTTCCTGTCCAGGACCATCATCAGGTTCACAGTATGTAGCTGCGAGTTTATAGAAACCCGAGATTTTAGCAAACTAACGATATAAGCTCTTGTCGTTAAGTATGAGACGGTTTACTTACACCTGTCTGAACCTGCTCAGGGAAAGAGGGTGAGCCCTGGCGAGAGAGATTGACGGCAAAGGCAGTAACATCGATACCTGTCAGGGGAGTCTCAACGTTGAAGACGGCATTCTTGGTACTGAGGTGCACAGGAACGGTGAGGTTCATACACTTGCGTGCCGAAGCAGCAGCGACGAGAGCAAAGAAAGCCAACGACTTGATCATCATGACGAACTTGACTTGCTGCTTCTCCAGTGTCTAAAAACAAGCAATGGAGAGACATGGCACTCAACGGGCGATGACCTCAGTGCTTTATATAAAACGACCACACTGACATAAATTACAAATTTCTCCTTCATCCACCGTCATACAAATCGCAAGCTAACCTCAATTCTTGCTTTTGCATCATGCATCGACCAGTCTAGGAACTTCTTTCTAGAGGTCCGACCATCCTCGGCCAGTGCACTCAGCGCATGTTTACCTGCAGGTGACGAGTAGAACTAGATGGCAAGCTTGAAGTCTGAGACACTAGCGGAGAATAATTCAACCCACAGACCCTATAACGGGCTGAGTATTGAGATCTTCGCTTGTTCCGCTGCTAGAGCGGCATGTCTGGGCTTGGCAGTGGGGGATCTAGATGAGGTGAGAGAGATGTGAGTAATCCACTCGGTGTAAGTGTGCTGCAGGTGAGATCAGTTTGGAATTAGAACCCCTTGCAGAGCCTCTTGACGCGATGCGGCCGATTGTTAATTGCCACGAGTATACCTAACTACAATTGAGTTTATGTACCCTAGCGAACCCAAATGTGCCGAACCCAATTGAAGATATATAGCTATTAGAAACTCAATTAGTCTGCGTACTGAACGTTTGCGGCCAGACAATGACGAAACTCCTAAAAAAAGGTTCACATGTGCCGAGACTGACTCCATCCCTTGCATTTGAATTGTGATAATCAACGCTAGAACAGAAAGTCCCCGTACCGGTCGGTATGTTTGTCTCAGTTGACTCCTGACCACCCGTTTGAGCGTTCAGATTGTTGGAGGGTCTGAGTCGCAATGTTTGTGTCGTATATGAACCATTGGCATAAAAGAACGCAAACGATCCGGTTAATCCGATCGTTTGACTGCATCGGGTATCACCACCAACAGTTGTTGTGTCTCACCTCAGCTTGACAAATAATAAACGAAATTGTTTGCCTCCATTTTGGTCACGACCAACACATTCTACTCTACTCTTACAGCTCATCCTTCTCATCCATCTCATGCGCCAACTGCATCGCCATCCCTATCGCCGCAAATCCACCCATATGCATCGCCTGCAATACACTCTTAAACATAGTCGCCGCATCTCCAAACGCAAAGCATCCTTTCACGCTCGTCTCATTCATCGGCGCCTCGACCTTGATGTCTCCCGTCGGCGTTCTCTCAAGTCCAAGCTGATCCGCAAACGGCGCCGCTTGCACCACATTAGGGTGACTTACTACGAAACCTTCAACCTTGGAGGTTCCATCCTCGAAGGTGATTTTGACGGACGGGCCACCGTTGACCAAGGCGAATGATTTGATGGCGCGTGTTTCGTATGATACTTTGCTGCTGTGCACTTTGGTCTTGACTGCGTCGGGCATGGACGTGTCGCCGTTGCTGTAGACCGTTACGCTTTGGGCGAGACGCTTGGCCATGGGTGTTACGTGCGCGATCATGTCGGCGACGCTGAAAAAGCCGGCCGCAAAGACACCCACAGACTCTGCACCTCGTTCCTCAAAGCCATGGCAGTAAAGACAGTGGAAGCTTCTAACATTAGCAAGGTACGTTTTCCAGCTTAGAAATGTTCACTTACATGCCATTGCCCCAGCAATCAGCATAACCTTCCGGCTGCTCCTCAAGAACATCCCTCACACCTGTTCCGAGGCCAAGTTTCTTTCCCTGATACACTGTTCCCTTCTCATCAACAGCTTCAAAGATCCCAGCATCTGTTTTGCGCACGGTAGCTATAGTCGCAGACTTGAACTCGATGCTCTCATAGCGCTTCTCGAGATCTTCTCTTGCTTTTGCGCGGAATGCAGCTGGTTCGACATGGTCGAAACCAACAACGTTGTGCATATGTTTTGTAGGCGCATTGCGATATACACCCGAGTCCAGGATGAGGGCGGAGTAGACTTGGCGGGCGAGGGCTGCGGCCATAGAGAGGCCGCCTGGGCCGCCGCCGATGATGAGGACGTCGAAGAGTTTGGATGACATTGTGATTGGTGATGGATTGAATTTGGAATTGTGATGTATTGGAGATTATGATATTCTTGCTGACATGTCTTGTCTTATATATATGTTGCGGAGATATCTCAAAAATCTCCGGTCGGAGACTTTGGCGATGGGTCGGATTCATCTTACGGTCACTTGTAAGATAAAAGACACTGCCAAGTCATGACACGAAATATCTCCGTCTGTGGATTAACGCCACAGTCCATTCATCCCTGGTCATTCATTGGCTTTGTGTGCTATCTTGTGTGGTAGTTCTTGACTGATGACCCAAAGGATGATGTACAGGTGTAAGCGAGTGCGTGTCAGTATACTCCGTAGGAGAATTTGCGGTCGCAGTGCGAGTGTGTCAGAATACTCCGTAGGAGAATTGATCGTTTAGACTATTCCGTCGTTAATTCCATTGAGAGAGGTGCAGACTGAGCCTCCCGGTCGCTGATGTTTCTGTAGGTTGATAAAACCTCAGTCACGTTGAGGGTATCGCCTATCCATACCGTATCTGCTTCTTCCACAGGATTGGTTATATCGCGACCGATGCACGGACCTGAACATCAAAATTTTGTTTGTAAAATCTTCCCATTGATACATTTACCGCATCATTTCATAGGTTGTTGGCCTGATGACCTTTCTAATGTTGCCTTTCGCAAGCTTTTCCTTAATATATACGTAGTCTTTCTGGACATAGTTGTTCGCTGACTGGACTTAAATGCTAGTTTCTCAAGAAATATATTTAACTTCTGTAGTAACCAAGCTATTCACCCTCTCATCATACCACTATCCCCTACGCCTAGGTAACTAAAGCCTTCTCCTGTGAAGAGGGGAGGCTCAAAGGTAGGTACACCAGGCCTCCCCATGTAGACAAGTTAACTGGAAGGAATGCTGACTGCAGTAAGAATGTTGACTGCATTTTGAACCTCTGTCGTCTTGCTGGGCAGACCAGCGGCAGTCAGGGCAGCCATGTTCGAGCTGATTTGGTTGCTCAGACTCAAAACAGCCTGTGCATAGGCAATATCGGCCGTCAACAAGGCCTGGATATCAGAGAGAGCCTTGGTCTGCTTGATGGTAGCGACGAGCGGCAACATCTTGTCACGCTGGTCGCCAAGGGTTGCGATATCGCTCTGGAGAATCTGGAAGATGGAGATGGGAAAGTTCTCAACCGTGATTGTGCCGAATGAGTCGCGATCCGAGAAGTGTGCTGCCTGCCACTTGGTCCATGTCTTGAGCGCGTCGTGCAGAATCTTGCCTGCCTGGTTGATGGCCTGGATCGCCTGAACGCGAGGGTCTGGCTGAGCTGGGGTGGTCGATCCAGATTGAGCCTGCTGCTGCTGCTGCTGCGCGGCTAGTTTGGCCAAGACATCCTGGAGCAGCGTCATGCCCGCAGTGAAGAGAGCTCCCTTGGCCAGTTCCACGCCGCAAAACTTTCCAAACGTCTTCGCGTTAGCCCACACGTTCTTGAACATGGTAGACCATTTTTTCTCAAGTTCCTGCGCTTTCCCTGGCGCATCCGGATTACCATCTTCAAGCTCTTTGGTGACATCCTTCATTTCCTTCTGACTATCTTGCATGCCCTTTTGCACTTCATCGTCTATAGTGCCTCCACCTTCAACGTCTTTGCCCGCATTCTTAATGCCATCAATCTGGAGCTTGTCTATCTCCTCACTGGCTGTGGTGACAGGCTTGTCGCCATCAACAAGTTCTCCGTCGACCTCACCAGTCTCCTCGGGGGCGTCTTTGAATAGTCCAGCGATACCATCGAGATATTCAAATTCGGCCATCTTGGTGGAATGGAAATCAGAGTTGATTAGGAAATGTTATTGTTTGTAGTTTAGTAGTGGATAGAAGGGGCTGCGAAGGATGAACTTGCTTGAGATGCGATGCTGTTATTCTAAACTAGAGGGGGTTTTTATATTGTAGGTCTGTAAGGTTGAAGCGTGCCCTTCGCCACTCAATCGCCATATTCGTCCACATGGCGTACCATGCATGATAATACCTCAGCTGAACTTGAGACAGCCCTCGAGCGAAATGTAGGGGATGCTGATAACACTCCACCAGTCATGATTCGAGGTCTACTCTATGCAATTTTAGTTCTTAAGACTACCTAAAAGTCTAGACTTGTGGCTTTAAGACATCTTACGATTTACAAGCGAGTTCCTTAGTTTGAACTGAAAGCATTAAGTTAAACAATAATCCTTAGACTATTTACAGGTCTAGATCTGTGGCGATGCGTAAGGCAAGTGTTCATAGGCCTGGGATTTATAGCTTCAACACCTCGTGACTCACATAAGGACTCTGTGGCTTGGCACAAAGGAGTTAAGTTAAACCATAATCCCTGAGCAAATTCTGAGGTCTAGATTGAGGTCTCGATTGAGGTCTCGATTAATAAAGTTCTCCGTATGTCTAATACTTGAGTCTTGACTATCAACTAAGCTACTGAGGAACTATCAGTCTAACCCAGACCCAATCCCTACTACAGCTTCCGTTCCAGCTTCTCCAAGCTGTTGATGAGCTTTTCCTGATCGCTGTGGACATCATCCAAAGTAGACAGGAATTCCTTGATCGAGAGCTTTGCATGCTCGAAACGCCTGTCTACGATCAGCTGACGCACATGTGGCCACCAGTTGTCGGTTTGAAACACCCCCTTCCCAACCTTGGCAACCGTCTTATCAACATTCGTGATAGCCCGATTCAATTTGGCAAGAGCCTTGACAACGTTGGAAGGTGGCTTTGGCAGATCTCCCTTGTCGTTTCCGCCCCCGATGTTGATATCAGGGAGCTGGCCGCCATTGCTTCCATTGCCTCCAAGGTTGATATCAGGAAGTTCGCCATCGTCTCCAGAATCAGGATCGTCGGGTAGATCGGTGTCTCCAGGCAAACTGTCAAGATATTTGGCCAGAGACTGGTTCTGAAGACCAGCGTCATTCATGTACTGGTCAATGATGCTGGAGACCTCTTCGTCTGCCATTGTAACTATGGCTCGGTAGAACAAGGGAGATGATTTGATTTGAGAGGTATTCTTCGTAAAAGTCGGTGTAACAAGTTCAGAATCGATAGTGCTTGGGGTTTCCTTGAACTAAGGCAGGTGTTCTTATTGGGAAGTATATCAACAGTCAAAGCCATGCTTTATATGTGTTTCTTGTACGCATGATAACGAGTATTCGAATTGTTATTCGTCCCATTCTCAAATGTCTCAATTCGCGGGTTGAGTAACATGGTGGTTTCGTACATGGGCCACTAAGATCAATCTCAGCAATTGGGCGTAATTATGCTTTTGTGCTATTGAGGCCTGGAACTCTGAGTTATAGTCTATAAATCCTAATCTGGTTTGGCAACAAAAGATAGTCTTTAAATATTGTTCAAACACAGCTGAAACCCCACTTCACGACGGGCCTATTTTCTAATAACTCCTCTCTCAATTATAGACACTGGACTGACACGTTCGCTTTGGCACAGCCTTGCCAGCCGCCAATAGATTGACATCAATGTTGAAGATGGCTGAGTTGAAACTTAATAGTGTTGTCATGTCTCAGGTCTATGCAGTATTTAGGCATACTAAGTTGTTAGTCTCGCTAAAGAATACTGTGATAGGATTAGAAATGTGATAGGAGTTATAGGATTCCAGTGATAGTAGTAAACAAGCATCAAAGAGGCTTGGCCAGACCCCGAAGCTCCCAGAATACCTGCCAGAATGTGCAATCCTCACTTGAGGGGAGAGAGTCTAGAACTAGCCATTCAAAGGAATACCTAGTTTTTGGCGATTGCTGATTATGAAAACTTGACTTTATAACTATATAAGGAGTTACTCTATCTGTAGTGGTAGCGAAACATGAACTATTGCATTGAACTTTAGCAAAGGCACGACTAGCATTAAACTCTGAATGTAAGAAATTTTGGGAACTTCTACATTTTACAGTTGCTTACATGATAATAGAATCGCACACGCTCGCAAAATGGCTGAATTCCTCCTTCCGCTTCTTGACGCTATCCCTGAGGCGGCTCCTGAGCTCGAGGAGGATGGACTAGAAGGGCTCGACGGTGACGCTGATGGTGACGATGACGGAGGCGACGATGGAGGCGACGATGAGGGCACTGATGATCCGCCCAAGAAAAAGAAGCCAATTTTTGACATGACGGCCAGTGGAACGAAGGCTGGAGCCCAAGCAGCCAACAAGGCTATTCTGCAGGGCCTTGTGGCATTTGGTCAATGGGCTGCTGAACAGGCTGCCCAGCAGGCCTTGTTTCTTGCTGGCATGAAGGCCACCGAGGCAGCTTTTCATGCCCTAACTGGCTCAACCGGTGACCCTACCATGACTGCCATGGTATCCAATATGCAAGACACCAGCAAGTTCGCTACTCTTTTGCATTCTGTGGTATCTGACTGGACTACTTGGTCGACGAACAACTTTAACAACCGAGAGTCATACGGCAAAATCAAGGTCTCCAATACCGAAATCTACCGCTACGACATTCTTCAGTACAATATTGGTGCTCTGACTACCCTACTTAACAAAAAGGTTGCGCCGGCTTTGGCAACCTTCAAAACGTCCAAGACTCCCCAGGACTTGGATAATCTGGGTCAGGCACTTGAGTACTACGGAATACAGGTCCAAAGCCAGGCGAAAAGTATTTCCCGCAACATGGAAGAGATGGAGGATGATGGTTTAAAATCCCATAAGAAGGAAGTTGTGAGTGCTGTTAATGAATATGATCCATATGATCCTTCAAACTAGACAGGAGTAGCTAGACCACAGCGGTTGTCTATTACTTCTATTAGCATCTGAACGAATACTTTGCACAGCGCCTCGGATTTCCTCAAAACTATTTCATTTGGTCACCTGTACGCAGCGGTCTGCGTGCTCTGGAGACCGACAAGACCATGGCTTAGAATAAGTGCCAGGGTTCAATCCTCACATTCCACCATCATGATATTTTCAATCCTATCGTAATTCACGAACATATCAGACTTGAGAAACATTCTCAATAAATGGGAACATAAAATTTCACTCGCACAAGCATATTCAAGGACACTGCTGGTAAGTCAAACTGCTTCTTGAACTATGTTCAAGAAATGTGAGCATTTACGTTCGTGATGAACGAAGTTACATAGTACAATGTATGTTACGGGAAGGTATTGAAAGAGATTTAATTTTTGCTTCTATTTGTTTATTGAGCGAAGAAAGCAACTAGATCAATAATCCCATCATTTCCATCTTCCAGATCTCGTCTCTTTCTCATCCTATACATACCACACTCGTCTCTTCTGATAAAATCTTGACTATCCCTTCGTGGCCGTTAGCAGCTGCAACAGATAGTGCAGTGAGTCCATTCTCTTTATCAGTCGCCCCTTTGTCTACAGCTTTCGTTGCGAGCAACAATTCCACCACGCGGGTTTGCCCGTGGCATGCTGCCAACCACAGAGGCGTCTGGCCAAAGGCATCAATGGGGTCTGGATTGATACCTTTTTTCCCCAATAGTAGCTCAACGACTCTGCTGTCCCCCTGCCTGCAGCAAAATGCAGGGCCGTTTGACACCATCTGGCGATCATAGGGTTTGGGTTGATACCATCTCTCGATGTGAGCCTCTCCACTACCTGGTGGTGCCCTTCTACCGCAGCCAAAAATAATGGTGTTATGCCGAAACTATCTTTAGAGTCTTGATCAACTCTATCATCGTCAAGCAGTAGCTGCATAACTTCGTCGTGCCCATTCTTTGCTGCATAGAATAACGGTGTCCAACCAGTTGAGTTTGGAGAAGTGAGACTGAAGCGGTTATCACGTAGGAGCCGCTCAATCAATAGATGGTGACCATTCATCGCTGTCAAAGACATCAGGGTGTAGGTATTTCCGGAAGAATGACGATAGACTTCCGAGTGCTCCAGATTGATTCTCTCGTCCCTCAATAAGAGCTCCACTGTTGCAGTATGACCATGCATCGCAGCACATAAGAGCGGTGTTCGCCCAGATGTGTCTTTTGAATCTGGATCTACACCCTTCATAAGCAATATATTCACGATCATCTCATCCCCAAAGTTTGCTGCCCACCAGAGGAGTACGGCCAGAAGCGTCACTAAAATCTGGCTGAACGAGATCATTCCTGACAAGGTGCTCAATTCTCTGGCTCAGTGCACCTTGCGCGCGAGAGTCCTTATCCCGCGAGAGTATTAATTCTACCACCAGCTGAAACCAGTTCTCGATGCGATTTTGATCTCTGCTTTGCTTATCCATCAGAATTTTAATAGCTTCGGAGCATAGAGGCCGGCTTATTTCTTGAAACATCCGCCAATAAATGCTACTTTCAGGCCATAAGCTTGGACACCAAAGCAAATCCTCATCCAGGTTATCCGAGGCTTGGCCATACTCTAAAGCTTGGCCGGCAATTTCGGGATACCATGTCTCAGCAACCCACGAAAGGAGCGTCTGTTGTCCCAAGATCTCAGACTGCAAGTCAAAGTCTCTTTCTGATAGTAGCAGAATTGTAATCTCGAAGTGTTTTTTATCTGCTGCGTGACGGAACGGAGTCCATCCTTGAGCGTCCTTCGAGTTTAACTCGAAACGGCATGTTGCAAGCAGCTGCTTGACGTGATATTCGTTACCTGTTTCTGCTGCATGGGATAACAGAGTTCGACCACCGGCGTCTTTGAAGTTCGGATTGATACGTTTGTCTCTAAGTAGGGTTTGTATGATATTTATATCAAAGTGTCTGAGTGTATGTAACAAAGGCGGACGACCGGAGGAATCCGCGGATTCTGGGTTGACACGGTCATCTGCAAGTAGTGATCGTGTAGCTGAATGGTTTAAATTCTCCACTGCATAGGATAGCGGAGTCCGGCCAATATGATCTCTGGAATCTGGCTCAATACGAGGGTCTGAAAGGAGAAGCTGGATTAATCCCATTGATCCTCTCTCTACTGCATATGAGAAAGGTGTTCGGCCAACAGTATCCGCGGAGCTTGGGTTGATACGATCATCTGAAAGAAGTAACTGGACCAATTCAACTGATATAATTGATGCGGCATAAGATAACGGCGTCCGGCCAGCGATATCTCTGGAGTCGGGATTGACTCGATCATCTGAAAGAAGGAATTGGACCAGTTGAACTGATTTGCCCGATACCGCATGGGACAATAAAGTCCTTCCAGCAGCATCTCTGTAATCCGGTTTGATACGACGGTCTGAGAAAAGAAGTTGGGCCACCGCGAGAGATGTCGATTTTGCAGCGTTCCATAAGGTTGTTAGACCTTTCTTGTCCTGGGCCCGTTGTTCCACGCGGTCGTCTAGGAGTAGTAGCTTTACTACATACAAATGCTTTTCAGACACTGCATGTGCCAAAGGGGTCTGGCACCTGTTGTCTTGGGAGTTTGGGTTGATGCCTTCCGTTGAAAGAAGCAGTTTAACTACCGAAGAATGGCCCAGAAATGCCGCTATCGACAGCGGCGTCTGACCATTATCGTCACGGGATTCCGGGTCAATGTCCTCCATAGTAAGCAATAGCTTTACAATACTGTCGTGTCCATTCATCGCCGCAAAGGTAAGGGGTGTTCTACCACCCACGTCCCTTGTGTTCAGGTGACTTCTTCCGTCTGTTAGCAACAGCTTAGCTATTTCTAAGTGTCCTCGTTCTGAAGCAAGAGACAATGGCGTCTGTCTATGATAGGTTTCAGAGTTCGGATCGACGTCGTCTTGTTTGAGTAACAGTTCAACTATCGAATCTCGGCCATGAATGACTGCGCAAGACAGCAACGTCAGTCCCAGGAAGTCCTTGGTCTTGGTTGGTCTGAGATGCACACTAGTTACGTCCAGCAACCACCTGACAATCGTTTCTTGGCCATTTCTTGTCGCATAGAACAAAGGCGTTTGTTGAAGTTTGTCCCTCGGATGCAGGTAATGACCAGCTTTTTGCAGGGCAGTCATTGTGTCCATAAGCCCAAAGTGTGCTACCAGATGTACTGCTGTTACTCCCTCTGGCATGTAGCGGTCTCCGTATGATGACCCAATAATCATGGCCTCTGCGCATGCTGACACATTTGTCTCGTTGTTCAAAAATTTCAAGACCAAACTGTCTTCCTGCATTAAAGCAGTATCAACATGGTACCCCAGTTTTTGGCAGCATAGTCGTAAAAGTCGTGCGATTTCAATTGCGCCTCGAAAGGATCACGAAATAGACAAAGGCCCGAGCGGAAAGTTTCGAACGGCAAGTAAGTGATGCATGTTTCTGCTATGTCCCTTTCTAAGGCTGAAATTGATGGCATCTGGTTGCTGGTCAAGTACTCGTAGGCCGTATGGTGGACCAAACGCACAGTTCCACTTTGTTCATCAACAATGACCAGACCAACGCACACTGACAAGATGTCAGAGATGTCTGTAACGTTGTCTTCGGGCAACTGAGTGTCGCCGAGTTCCGTAGCCAGCGCATGTTGAAGTTCTTTCACCCTCAAGTGACGTTTTGCATTGACGATCCATGCTAGAACGCTCCAGGCCAGACTTTTATGGCCGGGTGATTGGTTTTCCATTCTATCGATTGTTTACTGGTATGCCTTGGACAATTGTTTGAAACCTTTGGGCAGAGTTTCCAGGGTCGTCCGTATCTTCCTTACGGTAGTCTGGCCAATGAGCAACTCGAATAGGAGGCGAGCAAGAATAAACCTACGCAGCGAATTAGCACTACTGTATACTATTACCAATATTGTGAATCTTACATTCCGTCAGCCGCTTTAGTGATGGAAGAAATTACCACTTCTTTCAGTTTATCGTCCTTTTGAACACATCGTGCGAGACGTGGCAGCTCGCCCTGCGTGAATTGCTTGATGTCTTCCGCATGAGCTATAACTTCCAAAACATCGTTGTTTTCGAATTCTACGAATTTTTCACTGATGTCACCAATAGACTTCGACGTGACCATCAGCTTGACATTCCATTTTTGAAGGACTCTGAGTTGTGAGATCAAGCTATCACGCTGCATGACCGAGCATTCGTCGAGTGCATCGATAACGATGAATACTCTATCATAGGGTCTAGCCACAGCTTCAAATAACTTTGACAAGTCACTTAGCTTAGATATTCGTGATTGCCCTTTGTCATGATTGTCGTACAGTACCTGGACAGCATCTGGTATCGCCGACAAGCCGCTCAAAAGCTGTCTCAAGGTCGTTAAAAGCAGGTCAATGGAACGTTGCTTCTCTTGCTCCATGTAGTCACAAAACAAGAATGCAAGTCCATCTTTTCGTCTATCCAGGAATATCTGCAGATGCTCTATGACGAGCGAAGAAATGATAGTTTTACCGGCACCAGGTTTTCCAGGACAAAACAAGGTCATTTTTGGACCGTCTCGCCAGGCGATAAACTCTGGGGATTCAAGGAACCATGCTCCAGTCCCTTCGCTTCGTTCCTCAGAGAAACGCGCCAGCTTTTGAGAAAAGTCTGTTAAAGATAACCAATCAAGCACGGCTTGGTTCCGTTGGTCGACAATAGCTTTGGCCTGTTGGTCGTCTTGATTGCGACGGATGGCTTCCACATTGGTGGCAACAGTCGGAATCAGTCGGGTCTCATTCTTGATGGCCTCTGATAGTTTACTGATTAAGAATCAGTCTCGAATCGGGGTTTGTCATAGTCAACTGGAAGATAACTCACAAATGATCGAGCTCCAAAGCAATGTCGATAAACGATTTCAGTCGCTCCATACTTGCCAGAATGTCTGCAACTTCTGCCTTGTTGAGTGGCCATGTCAATGCTGCAGCCAGTTTATTAACGCCGTCTTTTTGTATCATATGCGATACAAGACGTTCTGCAGCAACCTTGTATTGGTTGAGAGGACCATTGTCGCCAGCGAGATCCTGAATGTTGTTGAACCAAGGGTCTGTTTCGTTTACCTCGTCCACACGAAATTTCAACTTGGTCAAGAGAACAACTAGATTGCTTGCTTCAGTGAAGCACTGCTTCTGATCTTTGGTGGCATTCTTAACTCCTGCCAAATACTTGACCACTGTTGTGGTCAATTGAAGCACTGCAATGATGCTGCTAGTGGCACCGAGGGCTTCCATAGTGAATGTAATTGGGATGACATGTTCAAAGAAAGGAACAAGAAAAAACGGAAGGCGTGGTTAATTAGATATGCAGCCCTGTCTGGCTGATTTCAGGCGGTCAAGGTACCTTTGCAGAGACAGAGCCTTGCTGTTGGCTCTACCCTGCCACATCGCGCATGCAGCTTATTTCAGCCTTGCGGCCCTTGTTCAGCCCCCCGGGAGTTGCAATTGCAATTTTCTGCAAATTGATCATAAAATGGGTAGGGATAGAGACAATGTTGGGCGTTCTTTGCGATGGGAACGAGAAAACTTGTTGTGCCACAGTCGGCTGGCTACCCTTTTGGAAGCTGCCTCTTTTGCAAGTTTCCTGCCACAACACCATGGCATACAACACAAGCCTTAGCTGAGTTAACATCCCGGTTATTAACGCCATCTTTAAATGGAAAACAGTGGCTCTGAAAACAGTGCACAGCCATTTTTCTCGCAATATCGAATGATTTATCATCACGTTGGCACAAAGCTCAATCAACAATTGGTAGTACAAGTCCAGAAAGTCTGGATCATTTATTGTACATTATATACATCTCAAAAAAGAAGCCCGTAGGCAAATCCACACATAAACAGCACTCGCTAACAATGCAAAGGCTCATCCGCGATGCTCAAGCAACTGTGCGAGCACCAGCGACATCCACACCCTCCCAAACACAAAAGGTAGCGCCAGGTTTATGAGGACCAGTCCGCCGATGAGGCTCTCCCATCGTCATATCTTCTCAGAAATCACAAACTGTGTATTCCGAGTCGGACCTGCTACGAGTCGTCACCCAGCACCACCCATGCATCTGAGCCAGGCGGAGCTACACTATCAACAATGACTTCCCGCTGCGAGGGAACGTCGTCGAGTTCACTGTCGGAGAAACAATCATAGTCTGAGAGCATGTCGGAGACTAGGTCGGGGGGCTGCGATGTATCCACGTCGAAGGATGGGTTGGACCCGTCGACTTCGTAGATTACGCGCAGGGGAGCGAAAGAGTGTGAGGAGGGGGTTGAGTCGGGGAGGGT
>JABCJY010000091.1:0-11036 GCA_013184415.1 Fusarium concolor
ATATACAGCAGAATACTCAAAGATTCATCCCATTCAGGATAGGCAGGCTTTTGATCCTTGTAAAAACCTTTCATACACAACCTCGTTCAGCGGGCTGCTTAGTTCATGAGGTCACGAGCGTGACGGCGAGCCTTCTTGCTGCTGCGCTTAGACTTGCAGCCAGTCTTGGTGGGCTTAGGGGCAGCAGGGGCAGAAGCCTGGATAGGAGTGGAAGGCTCCTGGGCGGCAGAAGAAGTCTCAACAGGAGCAGCAGTGGAGGTACCAGCGACGGGAGCCTCAGTCTTAGAGGGAGTAGCGGGAGCGGCAGAGCCAGAGCCAGAGCCAGAGTCAGAACCGGAATCATAGTCAGTGGTAGGAGTACCCTGGGACTTCTCAGCGAGCTTGCCCTGGGTGACCTCAATAGCACCCTTGATCAGAGCAGGGCCGGGAATGGGATAGCTGGTAGGGTTGCTGTAGATGTCGAACTTGATGCCCTTGTCATCAGGCTTGTACAGCTCTGTTCCAAGGATACCCTCGGGCTGCTCAGTGCCGGAACCCTCGATCTCAAGGTTGAAGCACTGAGGGTAGTTCTGGGCACCGTTCTCCTGGAAACCACCATGGAGAGCAATGATCTCGTGACGGAGGACATAGGCACCGGCCTTGATATTCTCAGGGATCTGAACGAGCCAGCCGTTGTCATTGGCAATGAGCTCGTCAGAGCCGTAGGTACCGGGGTTACCGGCCTTGACGAGACCAACCTCATCGATCTTGAAGAACTTGAGGGTCTCCTTGTCAACGGTCTCACAGCCAGCAGAACCACAAGAGGCCAACATGTCAATAACAGGTCCCTTATGGCTCTCGGGCCAGTTGGTCCACTTGATGTAGATCTGGTCACCGGCCTTGACCTTGGCGTGGCCCTTGGCGTTCTTAGCACCGCGGTGGCAGATGATGTCTGCAGAGCTGAAGGCATCAGGGGCAACATAACCGTTGTCGGTAGCGGTGGTTGACCAGGCGATGAGGGTCTTGGGGGTCGAGTAGTAGGGAGCAGTGGGGGCATCGTAGCCTTCGTAGACAGTGCCCGCAACGTTGATCTGGGAAACGTGACCGTGGGCAGCAACACCCATGGCACCGGCAACGGCGGCGAGAAGAGTCTTTGAGGTGAAAGAAGTCATTTTGGAAGAAAAGAAGTTATTGTATAAGAAAGGTGGTTTGTTTGGTTTGTAAAGAGTGGTAATATCCGACTGGCTGTTTAAGTAAATGAATGAATGAAACGACTTCTGTCAAAGAGCCGTGAAAGAATGTGCAAGGAGCAAAAAGTGAATGGAATGAACTGCTGAATGAGCCTGAGTGAAGAAAGAGAGTGCTTTGAGGGAGAAAGAAGACGGTTTATATCAATGTTTGGAGACTTGGGCTGGTGGGCAAAGAGCCTCATGGCTAAACGGAACGCTTCCGTCCTGGATAGATTGATGTAGGGGTGTCTTGCTCGGGTCGATATGCCATCGGGGATAAGGCTGGTGAGGGTGGTGAAGGTTTGCATGGTGTTGGTGAAGGCGGTTTCAGCCCCTGTAGCACTATGGATATGATTGATCGAGATATGAGCAGACCATGCACATGTTGAAGTGTTTTTAGTAGTAATGAAGTTTGGAGTAGCATTTTACCGACAGTATATTAGAGGCTAGTATCTAGGTCTTCACGATAGTCTGTAGAGGCCTAAGGTAAGATTGATTATTCTCAAGAAATGAATATACGGTCATTCAGTTGAATACTGCCAACGCCATCCCAAGCAAAGTGAAATGCCTTTCTTGCAAGCGAGCTGTGCTGGCCATCTCGGCCAACGAACCTCTGTACCTGAAACCGCGGGGAGACGACAAGATGAAAAAAACACAAGCGTTCTTTGTTCCTGCTTTAGCGCCGCAGGGATCATGTCACTGGTGTTTATTTTCCCGCAAGTCCCCATCTCAAGACCCTTGCAGGCCCAAGCTTTGGGTCAATCATCCTGAGACGATGGCTCCTTACGTCGCTTCCAAGATATCTAGAGTCTAGACGAATGAAGATGAATCTATTAACCGCTGGATAGATTAAATCAACGGATGAATTATCCGAACATAGACAAAAGACCGAGATTCTCAGGTGGCGTCAATCAATTCCGTCTTGACAGGTCGGCTGTGCGTTGTATGCCGTCTTCTTGGGCCGATTGAACCGATCGTGGTGGTATTCCGTGGTGAAACCGTCAGAGCTTCACGATGACGCTAACACCAAACAGTTCATCCACCCGAGAGTGATAAACTTTAGGGAAACAGTGTGTTTTTATGCTTTTCTAGTGTCGGAAAACCTTCAACTACCGACTCTCAACAAGTACCATAGAATCGGGTGACAGCCCATGAGATAGCGGTGTAAAATGGTGCCATGTGAACAATTTTTCAACAAAGTGGTATTGTAAATCTCGGTTTAGTATTTGCATTCTCTCTTTTTCGCTAACAGACTTTTTTTTTTGCCCATCTAAAAGTCCAAGCTTTTGGCGACTTTCTCGCTTAATTTCCCAAATTCCCCCTTGGCAACCTTTGATTAAAATTTCCCACTTGCATGTATCAAAAGAAACTCCCAAGACGAAAGAAAAAGACAAACCAAACTAGTTTGCCGGTGTTGTTCTCCCTAGGGAAAAGATATGCTTACGGCGGCGCAACTTGAGATACAGGGGCCGAATGTGCAGGGGTCTAGCGGGATCCTGAAACCTGACAACCTTGGCGACCTGGGACAGGAACAGAGAGGAGATCACAGTGACAGTAAGGGGCGCTTCAAGCCGAGTCTGCAGTTTACGGGGCATCAGCTATTCTATGTTTTTGGTCTTGATGGTATAGGCCTGCCCCAGGTCGCACAGCTGCTTTGCAGAGCCGGCAGAGTAGTACTTGATGCTTCTGATTCAATTGGACGATAACCTCCTTCGCTTCTGGCTCTATCTAGTTGCTTCCTGCGATGAGATATGATGGAAGTAATAGAAATTATTCTGTTTATATTCCTGTTATTTGAACTGCTCTATGTTACGCGACCCTTACCCCGGATCGGCGCTAGCTAACCCCAAGTGGGCAGCAGCTAACCCCGAGCACCAACCAGCGACTCGGCTTAAGGGAAAGCTGTAAAAGAGAAGCCAATTGATCCTGCGACCCAATTCATTAGCCCATTTAACTCTAATCGCCTGCCCATATCACCTACTAGGGAGGGGGCCTTGTCTTGTCTTGGCAGGACAAAACTTCCTGACCCTTCCTCCGTAGTTTCATGGAGATAGATGATGGGGACAGGGGGATAGCGCACGGACGAAAAGTGTGTAATTTAGTAAATTCCAAGCAGTCCTTGGTACAGTAGGAGTAGGATCTGGCGAGATCTAGATAGTATTATTAATAGAGCTAAATAAGAGAAGAGGGAAATAGAAGAGGAAGAGAAAAGGGGCGTAAATAAAACTATAACTATGATATGTAAAATAACTAATATATAGATGACCGAGCATCGTGCACGGGCCAGTTTTGTTGTATCCTGTCATGTTACCGCCACGACTGCGTACAGTAGTAGTAGCAGTAGTAGAAACGGGGCCCGTTCTCGCGTCGCGTTGGGCCGTGCCAAAAAGATACCTTCCTTGGTGATGGTAGTCGAGGTGGCCCTGAAAAACGAGAGTTGAGCGCGGCTGAGAAAGCGAAACCGGATGGAGAGCAAAGATCTAAGCTGTAAATCTCAGCTCTACATGCAATAAATATTCTGTCTGTCTCACATGTTCTCCACCTTGTAAAGGTTTCTGTAGTCTTTCGGGCAAATATTTCCCCGGTGTTGGATTCTCTGCTCCTCGGCCTATGAAGATGTAAGTACTGCCGAAGACTGGGGCGGGGACTGGGCTACACAAGTTTAGCCTAAGGCATCTTCTGCTTGTCATTGCTTTGGCTCAGTTGCTGAATCAGTTCGGTCCTCACGCAGAATCGTCTGTCGGTCTCAGATTCGGTCTACTCAGGGGGTTTAAATATTCTAAGAGGTTGATTTACGGTTGCGGGATATAGAGCTTCATGCTTGAATGGAAAGGCAAGTTGTTACTTCAAATTAAGTATACTTATCACGCTATATGAATCTTTATTGTTCCATCCCCATAATACATTTAATCCATAACTTTGGCTTGCATCTCGACATCCTTCTTCTTTCCGAGAACTTCCTTCTCTTGGTGGACGGCAACATGGTTGTTGAGCAAGTGACTAGGATCACGGATAAAAGCCGCCGCCACCATGGCCAAAACACCCAGTGGGATCGTAGAGTAGAACACAGTCTTGAAGGCCTTTGCGTATGTGTTCTTAAAAGCGGCAGCCGTTGCTTGGAGAACTGGCTCAGTTACGCCTGGGACATTGGCCATGGCCATAGGCACACCGACCGCATTCTTGATAACAGCTGGGATCAGGGCCTCCAAGTTCTGGGGAGAGTAACCGGCACTAATAGCAGCCCCAGCAATGTTCTTGCCGAGGTCGCGGTTGACAATAGAAGTCAAAATGGTGCTAAACATGGCATTTCCGAGCGAACCACCAGCACTGCGAAAGGTTCCCATCAGACCAGCTGAGATTCCAAGCTCCTCCTGAGGGACCAACAGGCCAGATGAGACATAGGACAACACCGTGACCCAGGTAAAGCAAGACTGGCCAAACATAGGCAAGATGGTCCAGCCGGTCTTGTTGTGAGGAACCACGCCGGCGTATGACGCTGTGAAGGCGGTTTGCAGCAAAAGGGCAAAGACGAATTGGTATCGGATGTGCTTAATCTTGTGAACTAAACTAGGCATGATCCAACCTCCAATAATACCGGAGACACTAGCTGGGATTGAAATGACGCCGATTTCGAGAATGTCGTTGGTAAACATGAACAAAGTGGCCTGGTTGCCGAGTGTAACCATACCCTGCCAGATCATACCAGAGACAAAGAGGACCACAAGATACACTGTGAACTCCCGGTACATTCCAAAGATCTTTCGGGGAAAGAGAGGCTTCTTGGGGATCGTAAAGTCGTAGACGAAAGCGGCGATGAAGACACAGGCACCGATCGAGATTGTACACGCAACGAGTGTCATGGACCTCTTCGACTCGCCAAGGTAGGTGACGCCAATTAAGAAAACTGTAAGGCCAGTGGCGAAGAGGAAGAGTCCGATATAGTCAAGCTCCTTGACCTGCTGCCAGCGTGTCTTCTCGAAATCGTGCTGCGGACGAGACGGAGGGAAGTAGCAAATGAAGGTTCCAGCCAGGCAGATAGCAGCATAGATAATGGTGATGTAGTAGCACCATCTCCAGGTGGCTTTGAGATAGAGGTGTGTAGCAATAAGGCCGCTCAAGGAACCCCAGGGGATTGTGATGCAGAACTCGGTCCATCCAAGACCAATACCTCTATATAAAGGGATTAGAACCTGATGTTAAGAAGACGTGCGAGAAAGACACATACCTGTACTTATTCGGGAGAAGCTCGCTGATTCCAGGATACGCTACCATAATAACACCAGCGCCAAAGCCAATGAGGGTAGTTCCGGCGACAATATTCAACGTGGTACTGGCAAAAGCGCAAACGATCTATCAGGCAAACCTATTAGAAAACATAGATCACACATAGTGACAAAGTTCTCTGATTACTCACCGAACCAACTAGGATGATAGTCTGGCCACTCAACAGCACCCATCGGCGACCAAACACGTCACTCAAACCGCCAGCAATAGAGAACGAAACAGCAGCACCAATGGACCAACTACCAGGGATCCAAGCAATATTCGCGGTGTCTCCCAAGGCCATACCAATCTGTTGAAGAATCTGAGTCGGCATAATGAATCCGGTCGCGATGGCGGGGATGTAAGTCATGCCCATGAACTATAAAGGAGAAACGAGTATGTTAGTCTCGGCCATCACATTGCATTATTGCGGGGGGAAACTAACGAAAACAGCCAAGATTGTAGACCAAGCGACCTTTGGGCTTTCTTCGAGGTCGGGATTCTCAACATATTGAACTGAAGCTGGCCGTTGCTCGTCAGACGAAGGGGGAATTGACTTCATATCGCCGACAGGCGCAGGTGCCATTGACACCTCTGGTTCAGATGCCATGCTGACAGGCTCGAATTGCTATCTTAGATTGTCGAATGACAGGTCGTGATAGAAAAGAAAGAGTGATTGAAGTTTGAGATATACTTCTTTTATAGCCTGGGAGGACAACTTGGAAAGAGTAGTTGAGTTGGACCCGAAGCCCATGATTATATATATTTACCTGCTCCAAGATCTCATCGACGACAATTTAACTTTGACTAGTCTGTTGTAAGGAACTTGCCCCAGGAAATTGAAATGCGGGGAGGCTTGAGGCCCCCCGGCTTGATACTACCGTGCTCCCTGCAATCTGGGGGGAAACTCTGCTCTGGTCAGCATGGGGTAATCTACCCCGCAACATTATAAGAGGTAACCCGAGGCCAAGATAGCCAGGGAAAGATCAAGAAAGTCGCGGCTTGACGTGTTTGAGTCTAGAGCGCTGCCGTGATTGCCGCGTCCGGGCTCAAGAACCAGGTTAAGATTGGCGTCGCTGTCTATCACAATGAGGGGAGCCCAGCATTAGCGCCACGTGGGGAGCTTCGGTAAGAGAACGAGGAGGCTCTAGATGCAAAGCTAGTGCAACCGACAATCAAATGGGGCCCCAGACGGAATCTGCGGAGGAGGTCAGCCCCTTGTCTCGAAATCTTGGAGAAGCAAAGTCAAAGAGGTGCTTATACCAGAGTCGGAATAGCATCAAACAAAATCTCGGTGTTTGCACCCCGAATGGTCGAAGAAATTCGGTCAGGTGCACCCCGAGATGCAGATTCAAAACGAAGCCATCTTCGAGCGAAAGAAAGCTTAATTTCTGGCTCCCTTTTTCGCGGTTGTTGACCGCGGCAATTGCTTGGCATGGGCTGGTACTCGATATGTGCTATATTTCCCAGCTTGCAGTTGTTATCAATGTGGGACAACCAATGGAATTGCTACGGTGACGTTCCGGTCAGCGACTGTTTAATACCCCCGTCCATCCTGCCCCAAGCGAGATTAAGGTGGGATTCGAGACCGCCACAGAAAGAAAAATGGCCCAAGTTCACACCAATACCAAAGAGAGCCTGCCTTGGACGCGCCGCGTCACATACAGTGTCCAAATCCGGGCATTCCAAGCGGGTCTAGCGAGTCTCGACTGGTTGACTTCATTCACTAAAATTTCAGCTCATGCTCCCAATATTGTCAAGACATATAATGTAAGGAAGCATTTACCTGCACGGTACGTTTAACTCACCACGTCGGCTTCTATTGTTTCTATCTGCTGGACACTTGGAGCTACGCAACCCGTTATTGAAATTGAGAACTGACAGACCACGTTTAGGATTTTTCTCCCTTCGTCCTATACATCTGGATCATCTGAGACCCTCCCGACCTTATTCACCATTCATGGAGGGGGCTTTTGCATAGGCGCGTCCCATGACGATGACGCCTGGAACCGTAACTTTGCCGACAAGCACTCATTACTGGTTATTGCTTTGAACTACAGCAAAGCCCCAGCAGCCCCGTTTCCTACCGGCCTGGATGATCTCGTGTCTCTATATCAGGCCGCTTTGGATGACGTATCTCTTCCCATTGATAGGGCAAATGGTGGACGTATCGCTATCTGCGGGTTCAGCGCAGGTGGCAACCTGACCCTGGGTCTCTCTCAGCGCTTGCTTCGGTCTGACGAAGTCTCATGTCGTCCACGTGCAGCCATTTCAGTTTACGGTGCGCTTGATCTGAGTCGTTCCCCAGAGACCAAGGTCAGTACGCGGCAGTTTAAAGCAGATGCCAGTCTTGGCCCTCCGCGCACATCCACTCAGGACTTTCTTATCAACATGGCTCCGATCTTCGACTGGAGTTATCTGCCGGAAGGACAGGATCTGCGAGATCCCTTGTTGAGTCCTGGCCCGTATGCTAGCGCGGATGACCTCCCTCCGCATGTATTTATAATCGCCTCGGAACTGGACATGCTAGCAAAGGAAAACCTGGAGTGTGCCACTCGGCTCGCTCGGTCGAGGGGAGGCCCCGGAAATTCGGTGGCGAATTCCGAAGAGACTCGCTGCGGGCGCCCAGAGCCTGGAAAGTTTGGCGAACTAGAGCTGAATGATAAACGCTTTGCTTGGCAGGAAATGTTTACTGATGGCAGCGTCAGATGGCTCCTGGTGCCAGACGTGCTACATGGCTTTGACAGTCTGCCGATGCGCGAGAGATTTGGTGGGGAAGAGACGAGGAAAGATGCAGAGCTCAAGACTGAAGCCTATTGCCAGCTGTTAGGTGATTGGCTTCATGGGACAGTCTTCAGCGGTTAAAGATCCGGCAGTCGTATGCACTCCATCTCTAGATTCGTAATTACCGTTTATCTTTGCATTGTTTATATACATAGACTAGTAGATACACCCGAATCCAACGTATTCCCACAAAGTTAGAGACTTCGTGTAGCTTGGATCTGACTCTAGTTGAAAATCTAGCCAAAATAACATGTGATAACAGCGGACCACTGCAAAACAGTCATTCTCAGAATCTACTCAGGTCTAGTCCCAGTGCCAAGGCAGCCTGGAATAGTTAGAGCCGCATACCTTGAGTGTCTCTAGCCCAGTTGGTGGCTATATTCCCGTCGCCGGTGTAGCTAGTAATAGAACAGGGATGTGCATGCTTTGGAATCTTGGATGCAACATGCCTTGGATGTCCCCACCCTTGCACTTTGTATCGGAAGAGGCTCACTCAGGTAGTATTCCGGTAGATCTCGGTCGGTTGGGCAACAATCGCTTAGGGCACGTACCAGTACTGTATAAGCGAGCTCAACTCAATTTGGTCTTGCCCTTCAGCCTCCGGATCAGTAATATCCGGCGCACGTACTCCTTCTAATCGATGCTTTCAAATTGCTGCCTATTATGAACTGCTTGAATAGTTTGTGGGGTCAGAGCCAGACACATCGACTCAGCGACATCTTACTTCGCGAACTTGTTCTGCGCATTTGAGCCAAGGCACATTTTCTCTCCGACTTCTTTGAGCACGATGGACTTGCACGCGAATAATTCACAGCGAATTTAATGGAGAGATCGAACGTAAATAGGCTTAGATCCTCCCTAGGGTTCAGATACCTAGCTAAATTAACCCTATCTCCCCATGCAGGGTTCAAACTAAGCGAGCAGTGTCTGGATGCGGATACAGGTGACCTGGAAGGCTTACAAACCCGTTTTAACCCTACCTAAGGTTACAATACTGAGCAGGTGAAGGGAAGTAATCCCATCATATACGTTCAAACGCTATCTCCATCCAGCAAGACAATGCTAAGCACTACAAAATGTAACGTCCTGCAATTGGAGACGCAAGCCGTCTCGTAGTCAGTTCCAAGACAACAAGGTAAACCCATACAGCCTGGCGAGACAACGCGGCCTGTCCTGAGTGGATTGATGTCCAAAATAAATAAGGTTCCTGCTCATCCAGCAAGAAATCAATCTGCTAAAGCCGTGCCATCCTCTTGGTGAGGCAGTGCGCGTCTGAGCGATTCCGAACCCTAGTCTACCCTGGCTTGTCGATCGGGCTGAGCAATTGAGCAAGGTAGCTTCCATCATTACTTTTGGCTTCAGCAGGAACACCCAATATCCAATATTCTATTTTGCTTCCGACGTCGGGCGAGGAGCCAAATACACAGTAGGGTTTCTTGTAATTGAATCTGACAAGATGCGGCTACAGACGTCCCTCGCTGGCCACCAGCCTGAGCGGTTGAGATGGCCTGCCGAACCAAGTTCCTACTGGCTCCTGGCTCTTGAATTTTGCCCGTTACGGGGACTTTTCTACAAGAGCTTCATTTGGCCGCCGTCCAGGACATCTGGTGAACCGCGCTGTGTTGCCAGAAAAATCATCAGCCTCTTGTTCAGCTAAACGATGAGCGAGGGGTTCTTCGTAATGCGGAGGCATCGGAATGAGGACTGAGACTGCAGCAGACCTTGCCGAAGGATCTCTGCTTACAAGGGCTATCGACACCTATATTACGGCCGTTATCGAGCTCTGGCAGCTCCAGGTAGCCCATGGCAACACAAACACAGAAAGCCCCCCAGGCGCCGCCATACGAGGCTTCCTTAAGCAGCGCGGCCGGCAGCGGGGGAAGCACGACCGCGCCTCCTTCAAATACCGCGGAACCGACGGGATCCAGGCCGGCTATTCACCCGACAAATGGCTCCGGGTCCAGGATCTCCTTCTCAGCAGGGCCGCATACATACCACAAAACCTCCATACGCAAGTCGACCTCTTATTCAGCCACTGCTACCTCTCACAAGGGGAAAACCGCCATAAGATAGAGCTTGCAGACCTGTCTCTACTCGACTATCCGTCTTCAAAATGCCCGACCCCTATAGCTGTCTTATTACCCTTTTACAAGACAGTAAGCTAAACAAGACAGCAAAGAAAGAGTTCATAGGTGCCCTCTGGCATAAGGACCCCTTGTTCTATATGCAAGGGGCCTTAGCACAGCTCTTCTTCTGGCGCTGGCACGTCGCCGGCGAGCCGTCCCCGTCCTTCCATCCTTCCGGCGCCGCCAGGACTGGTATCGGATCAAAGTTCTTATCAGACAGGACCGCGAGCAAGAGCTCTCATACCCAACGCAGCTACAAGAGACCTGGCGTATCTTCGGTGCCGCTGGCCTTATGGCGTCAAAGAAGATACACCTACCGCGCCAGTTCATGCGTATTGTCGCCGGCTTCTCGGCGTCACTGCAGGCTGGCGATTAATTTAATTCTATCAATTTCGCCCTCGCGTGGCGTTGTGACGACAGCTTACTTAGCATTTGGCCTGTGGAATTGAATTACTGTATCTGTAAATTAAATTAGTGGTATTAAATTAAATATATTGAACCTTATATCCCCCCTGAGATACTTAATACTTTATTTACTAGTGTCTTAGCTATCCTCCTCTGTCTCCCATATAATGCTACTCCTAACCTTATCTAATATATTAACCAACATATTTACTGCATCAGATCCGTGATAAGAGGGTCGCTCTTAGCGTCC
>JABCJY010000093.1:0-112630 GCA_013184415.1 Fusarium concolor
ATATATATTAAGTTTAAAAGGAAAGTAAAAAATTTTTAATTATAATTTATTAGTCTAGCTCTTTATAAGCTGTATTAAAAATAAAATAACCTCTCTATAAGCTTATTTATATTTAGAGACAATTACCTCTTTGTACGGAACTTTATTTCCACAGGGCATTATGCACATGCCAGTCGCCCTGATTCCCAGTGACATGTTAAAGCTTTCGGGGACCCACTCCAGAATATACACAGGTTAGTCGGATGAAGCCCTAAGACATTGCTGCTCCCTTGAGACATTCCCCCTTTCAGGGAAGGGATGTCAACTGAAGGGATGTCTTGGTTGTAGACAGATCGTCGGTAATTTTTCAATGACCGGAAACTTTCCCTTGCGACCTAAACCGTAAGCTTTTCTTAGGCCGATAGTGATGAAGATCTTCTAACTCACTCTCATACGACATCCGCCTTCAATGTCTTTGGCCACAACACCACAAACTCATCATGATACTGGGTCGCCCGCATTATCAACCAGACGCGGCCATGTCCAGAGCCGTAGTATGGACGTGACGGCGTCCACTATCAATAGAACCAGTCCTCTTGATCTTGACTTCGCCAAGATTCAACCTTTCATTAAATCAGGTGTCTTCCTTGAACCACCTGATACAACAGTTCATGCTCCTAGCGAAAGCCGCGCAGCTTCACCTATCGCTTCGAATGACCGGTCGGCCCTGCGATTCTCCTCCAATGCGGGAATCATCGAGCAATACTCCCTTTCTTGGAACACACAAGAACCTTCCGGTGGGAAACCGCACAATGACTCCGTACAATTTGAGCAACTCATTGGTCCGAGATCAAGCCATACTACACCACGCTGGCCTTTCATCAATGATGACAGTCTTAATACACCGGACTCTGTTGATAACGAGCCGCTATTTCCACCCTCGCAAACCCCTTTGATCGAGCCCAGGAAGTGCCATCAGATCGATGAAGAACTAGAAGAGCTGGCTGCCTTATATGTACCACCCCTAGACTCAGTGCCCGAAGCTGCTGAGGTCGAAGCCCCTCCACGACGACCTCCCGTTTCCTCACATCCCAACCGTGGGAAGGTCATGACTGCCACCGAATTTGAGGCTCTGCAGAAGCGAAAAGTCCGAGAGGAAGCCGAAAGACGTTTATATGGCGGCGAAGACAAAGAAGATAATCTCGACTATGACAACGTGGAGGAGACGGAAGTCCAGGACACAACCAAAGCGCAACGTAAGAAGCAGCAGGCATACCTGAACAGCTATCGACAACGAATGATGAAGACAACTAAGGGAACAGATGTCCCACCATTGACCTCTCATTCGCGAGTCTCTTCTTCATGGTCTATGAAGTCTTTCAAGACATTTCAAGGCCAGCCAGGAGATGTTCCCGAGCGGTATGAGGAGGATGACGATGACGACGTACCTTTAGCGCTACTTCAAATGCAGCGGCGATCTGACGGAAAGGAGCTTTCCAACTACTATGGTAATGCGAAGGTAGAGTCCTTTCCGCCGCCGCCTCCTCCTTCTCCTCTGCAGCCACAGCCAACTGCCAACCTTCGACGCCAAGGTTCACGCTCGCCGATGCCGGTATTTGCCAGGAGCCTTCCACAAGATCCTTTCCCTGGGAACGCCAGTAATGCATGGCCTCTAAGCAATCAACAGCTTGTTCCAGGTGGTTTGATTGGCGTGATAGCAAGTGAGGAGCGTGCCAAAGCGAGGCGTCGTGCGCTTCCAAGTCACGGCTTTCAACCCATTCCTGATACCAACAACGCTTTCACTTGGACTTCTGGGCCTCACCAGCCTCACGAGCCGCCAGCAGTGCCCATGTCTTATGGTATGGGTGGGATGCAAACACCAATGCCTTACTCACGGCCTCAAACCCCAGTTGCAGTGCCACAGATGCCTCCACCTCCTCCCAACAACCAAATGTTCAACTTTTTACAAGCCCAGACCGAGTTCTTTAGAACTATGGCTACCATTAACCACCAGAGGAGTGCTCAGCCATGGGAAATTTCCTCTTCTCAACAATCCGTCATGAATATGGGTGGCCATGGCGTTGGGCCAACCTATGCACCATCACACTACGCTACATCAAATTATGCGCCGTCAAACTATGCTCCATCCAACTATGCGAGGTCGAATTATGCGCGATCTGTTTACCAAAACTCAGTTGGCTATGCCGCTTCGGTTGCACCATCTGAGCGTAACAACGTCGGTCTTCCAAGTCGCTATAGGCCTGTATCCAAAACTACAAGCCAAATTCGTTCGGGCAGAGCGGACCTAGCCGATGACACAGCCTCTCTTAATAATTGGGAGGGCAATCGAAACCAAGTGGCCAACAGAGGAGCCGTTTTTGAAGCGGACAGCACGGATGATGATGACGACGAAGCGTTCTGGAGGGCGAAAAAGGCGAAGAAGGACAGGAGGAGAGCTATGTGGATTCAAGAGAATGACTTGGGCGTACAACCTGAATGGATCAGATAGGATTGGACACGGCAACCTATTTTCATATGGGCGGAAGAGTAAGGATCACTAATGGAACTAAGAATACGGTTAATCACGGATTGAATGTCGAGTCATAATAGCTTTCAGGACTCTATAAATAATGATCACTTCACAATAGAGCCAAAATTCTCAAGTCCCCCTAACTGACTCCCAACACGTCACTCTCGGTCAGAAATGCTACTCTACTGCAGCTGACTTTCTTGGGAAATGTCGAATGAGAAGGAACCGGAACCCTTGATGGCACTACATAGGATAGATGTCAAATGGAAGGACGAGCAGAACGATATTCAAGGTGTGTACGATCAGCAAGCCATGTGTGCTCTGAATTGGTGCAGTTTCTTAACTTCTGCATTCTCGACGGAACAAAGTCGTATCTCATTGCCTTGCGATTTCCTCCTCCATAAATTAAAACGTAAAAAAGTACGGGATACACGTGCTTAACAAAATTTCTAGTAATATGTAAAGCAACGCTGACTATTTTCATTAGCCCCGACGAAACAATGCTGCCTTCTCATCAGAGTATTCTATTGTTCCGACGCTCTGACGTCTATCTGGGAATCTTTGTGGGGACTGTTCGTTGACACCGAAGAATTCACAGATTGTTTGGGCTCAACGGTGGGAAAGGCAGGCATCGCCAGGTCCGATGAAGACCTTGAAACAGGGCGGGAACGTCCTGTCGGATCTCCTCGGGCCGTGGCCGCCAACGCATCGAGCTGTGTCATCGTGTCAATCTGTGTTGACGACCTGGACTTCATGAACGACGCTCTATCATCAGCCATGAACTGGTATCGGGCATCTGGGTTCTTTCGCCAGAACACAAGAGCACTCGATATCATGATCATGAGCAGTAGGATGAGAGAAAAAGCAGCGTTGGCGATGAAGACAACAAGACCAGTGACAGAGGGGCCCATTCTAGGCATGCCCAGAGCATTGGTGAAGATGAAGAGGCAGATAGCGTTGAGGAAGTTCAGCACATAGATGGCGATATTGAATGAGTTTGTGCTCTTGTCCATAAAGGGGCGCATAACGCTTGTAGCAATAAGGGCAGCTGCTTCAATGATAATGAGGGCAACTGCCTGTGTCACGCCGCTCTTCTGACTTAGGGCAATAAACATACCCTTCACAAAAATGTAAACCATCTGGGGTACTATGAAGTAGTAGCCTGTGGCTCGAAACTGAATGTACAAGAATCCCCACTTGTTCAAGATTCGTGAGTTCGAGTACAGAGTGACGACCGGGTTGCTGTGACTTGCGAGTGTGACGATCTTGAAAGCTGCCAAGGCCATGGTGAACAGAACGGTCAGGAAGAAGAAGACCGCAAGGACAACATGTGCAGGCGAATCAGCCTGGGTGAATTCCCAGAGGCAAAGGATCGTGATGGGAGGGAAGCCCATAAGAGTCAGTCTCAGAATGATTCCTTTGAGGATTGTGCGCCATTCAGTCCTGAACTCAAGGAATCGGTCGCGCTTGATACAAGCTTGTTTTGCACATAGATCAAGGACGAGTTTGAAGAGGAGAACTCCTATGCAAGCAAAAACGACAAAGATGCCAAAGAAGACAATGGCAGTCAAGAAGAGATTTGTCGTCTCAATGTGCGAGCGGAACGCCACACGCTGGATGCCATAGACAAGGAACGAACCAGTTTCAAGCTCAATGTTGCCTCTCTTTTGCATGGCGAAGCTACGACGCACCAGATGTGCGGCACCGGGAATGTAGTCCAAGGAGCGTTTCGCGACTTGGACTGAAGCAGTGGCGAGATGGTCAAAGATACGGGCAGGCTTGCCACCTGTCGCACGTTGATACCATGTGAAAATATCCTGCATCCAACCCATCCGGATGATACCCATGGACCACTGGAAATTCTGAGTCCAAGCATCCACAATAGGGGGCATTGTAATGCCGGTGAGGCCAATGATAGCCTGGGCCTGGAAGTAGGCGAACAGGGCCAATGTGTTGGCAGACAAATGGGCAGCAGCGTTACCGTAGCCAGCCAACGAGATGAGGGCCGACGAGACGAGACCAATTCCGATGATGATAGCGGTGACCCATTTGACCGAGAGTTGCTCGACTGTTTTTCCAGTAGAGAAATCAGCCTCGACACATGCGACGCTCTCACCAGTAGAGGTCAAATTGATATATGCACGCACAGTAGCATCGAGGTCAGGAATGCCATAGGCGATGCCGGGGATTTGATTTAAGGCATCACCAAGCGGGACGTTGAACTTCATGTCAATGTCACCAGGTGACATGGGACACAGACTCGGCAGGTCGAAACTAGTCCTGCATGGGTCCACGACCTTACGAAGGAACTGGTGGCCATAAACATTAAGAGCGACATCGATGACAACTTTGCCTTGAACTGAGGCCAATGCGTTGACGTTGATGGTTGCAAGTGAATTGTTTGGGGTGACGACGACGTGGAACAGACTCGCGGTCAACAGGGAGTCTTGCTGGCAGCTGTTGAGAGACTTGGACTCGAGGATCCTGTCAGCTGTTGCGACAGGCAGGAGATGGGCGAGCCATGAGAATAAGATTAAAGATGATGTGAATAGCTTCATGATTGCGATTTGCTGTGGCGATTGACAGCGGTTGAATTTGGGTCTGAGATTAAACGGAGAAATATGTGTCTTGAAATAGGTTCACGTTGTAGGCTAGTGGATTATCTGCGACAGAGACGGACGATGTTGTGTCGCATTGTTGATGTCGCGATAATGAGTAAATTGGAACGATATTGTCGCCTGACGTGGAGAAGATTACAAGGCGTTCAAGTCCGGAATGATGAAGCGAGAGAATCGGACACTGAGCGACCAATTTATTCCGGCAATAGCCAAGGGGCCTTTGATGCTGGAAGCGACAGACTCGAAGCTCACCAGCGTCGCGTTGGTGAGATGCGATGTTGATAATTGATGTCGGATGGAGAAACAAAGACGGGGTTGGCGTGGGAAATTAAGTGTAAGCTAACGAGGGGAAACACGCCAAAAGCGGAGCGACTCAGCCGTCGGGCTACACGATTGGTATGTTTGTCATCACCGAGATGTTAAAATTGGATTTCAAATACGAGATGTCTGCCAATCACTGACGCTTTCGGCTTCAAGGCCAGCTCCACCAGAGAACTCGCCATGCGGATCAAGGTATTTCCAGGAGGTCAGCTCCTCGCTCATCTCGATTGATCAAAGGGAATGCACGCATGTCTTCTAGAAGGCAAGAGTGCCTTACTGTAAAGAAGGAGATACATTCTGAACATATAATCCATTATACTTACACTTTGACGCAAAGGGCAGCTTTTGTTATTCGCCTTTTCATCATAAATATTCCTCCCTTGGTCATGTCAGCATACGTCATAGATATTACTGTATTTTGCTTTAACCGACCCCCCACTTAAGCTTGTTCTCCCTGCAACTCTATTGCTCATAAACCTACTTACCCTGTAACTTCTGATCAAAACAGCCGAAGCTATCTCTATGCCAGAACCCAACAGGCCTCCGAAGAGACACGGGTCAGCATGTGGAAATGTTACATTCTCTTGAGATAGCTTTCTTGAACCACTTCGAGTGTGATCCATTTCTTGGTTCAAGCCCGCATAGTATCCTTTCAACATTGGGTTTGTGTTCCATCAGAAGACAAATTATGCAAGATAAAGTTATCACCAGACCCCCACAGCTCGCCCTTCCAACAAACAGATCTTATTAAATTTTCAAGACCTGGCTGCATACCTATCTTCCGTTGGCTGTTACGCCCTTATAGATGCTGGTCTTGCCAAAATAGCCGCGAGTGAATTGTGGGGGTTTTACCCAAATGCAGTTGCTCAATCTGGAAGAATATTCCGTGTGACCTGCCTGATAGAGATATTGGGTTCATACCCACGGATGTCTAACCCAATCAACGTTTGTTCTCAAGTCTCGGCGCATCACATCAACGCCTGCATAACCAACAACCAAAATGGATGGCATGTTTCCTTTTTAAACGTCTGATGTTCCCCTCATTCTGGTTGTTCCCTTATCTCAATCAAAGGACTATTGAACTACTGCGCCGACGCTTCATTCGCCATGCCCGCTCCTCCATCATCTGCACCAGTTGCATCGACTCAGCAGCCAACAGAGCCATCGTCTTCGACTGCGGATATGAATCCAGCCAGCCAATCGCTGGAGCCAGTCATTCCCCGGGAAGAAGATAATGAAGCCGATATCGACAATGATTCTGCTTTGAGCAGCGGCCCGTATGACTTAGATGAGAACTCGTCTTTGCGTGCATGGTGGTTTACTGATGTATGACAGGGACTCGTCGACGGCATCTGTGGCTTCTAGCATCCTCGAGTACCGAAAGTTCAAGGGCCGAGCATATCATTCTGCTCGCCATGATAGTAGCTATCCAATTCCCACCGACGAACAAACTCTTGAGAACTTTGATCTCATGTGAGTAGATAACTCGAGAATCTCAATGCCCCGATTTGGTGGGTACTGAACGGACTTAGGCATCACTTTTTAACACTGCTCACCGACGATAAGTTATATCTAGCGCCGGTCAAAGATGATATCCAGGTTAGCAGGCAACGCCAAATCATTACATATGAAGACTGACACTCGCTGGAATGGTATAGAAAGTACTTGATGTTGGAACGGGAACAGGTAGGTTACCCCAAGCTTTAGCTTCAGCTTCAGTGAGTCTTCAATGCTAAGTTAGCTCATCTCCAGGCATTTGGGCCATGTTTGTATCATTTGTCTCTGAGAAACTTCTCAAACTAACCTGACCAGTGACTATGCTGATGAACACCCCAACACGGCCGTAACTGGCACAGATCTCTCTGCAGTGCAGCCAGACTGGGTCCCTCCCAATCTGAAGTTCGAGATCGATGATTGCACCAAGCCTTGGACCTGGGACCCAAACACCTTCGACTTTGTACACATGCGCTATCTTTTCGGCGCTATTAGAGATTGGAGTGCACTTTTCAAGGAAGCGTACAACGCCGTCAAGCCAGGCGGCTGGGTAGAGTCTTGTGAGTCTGAGCCTATGACACATAGCGACGATGGCACTGTCACCAATGACGGATCAACCGCTTTAGGCGGAACCTGGGATAAGATGTTTATTGAGGGAGGGAAAGCAACTGGTTGTTCTCTTTCTGTCCTCAGTGAGGACCTTCAGATGATAGCGATGAAAGAAGCTGGGTTTGTTGATATCCAGGAAGTTTTCTACAAGGCAAGTTTCAGACTGTATTCAATCGGACCCATGCTAATGAATTATCTGCGAACAGGTTCCCTTCGGATCATGGCCCAAAGACCCTAAGCTGGCTGAGATTGGCCAGTATGCCAAGCTCAGTCTAGAATCTGATCTTGTTGGTAAGCTTTTGTTCTTGCTGCATGGGCTGGTTAAAGACGAAATATGCTTATATGCTCGATTTTAGGATATTCGCAGATGATCTGGCACGAAGTTCTAAAATGGCCAGCCGATGAGTACCAGATCTTTCTAATGCAGGTGCGAAAGGATCTTCGAAACAAGAAGCTTCATCCTTACTTCAGAGTTTGCTTTGTCTGGGGACGGAAGCCTGAGGAAAGTGAGCAAAAGTGAGAGTTTTGTCTTCGTCCGGCAGGAGGGGTGCGTCCAGGTCCGAAAGGAGAAACCAGAGATATCTAAAAGCTATGTTAGGTTATCTGTGTTCCAGAATAGTGAACCTGAGTCCACGAGTCGCACAATCATCCCCGATCACTTAAGCAAGGCTAGAAAGGAAGTCCATAGAAACGCAGAAAGAAACACTTTTGTTCGACATTGGCAATCTTGTGGTTATTGTATTACATACAGGTCGTTGACTCAACCTAGACGAGCTCCAAGGTACCGTTGAAGTTCTTGATTCGCTCATCAAGGATGATCGAGCTGGTGACCCAATCTCCATCTCGCTCAAGTTTGCCTTCCAGCCGTTGACCACCATCGACAAGACGCACATCTCGCGCCGCAGATGCAAATCCGCCGCCTCCGTGGCGACCACCACCAGGCACCTTAAGTGTCTGGCCTGGATAGATCAGATCAGGGTTGCTAATGTTGTTGTGTCTGGCAATCTCTTCGAAAGAGCAGTTGAATCGAGCAGCAATCCCTCGAAGGGTATCGCCTTGCTGAACTGTGACCTCTGAAGAGCCGCCATGGTGACCGCCAGCCGACCAACGGAAGCTTCCTCTGTCGTTCTCCAAGATTTTGTTGAGAGAGATGGATGTGTGCTGATAGTCTCCATCTTCACGCCGGCAGGAAGCGTGGAGAACATAATCGCCGTGAGAATCAAGTCTGATATCTCGGGATGATGCGGTGAAGTTGCCGGCATAGTGTCCACCACGTCGGCCACCGCCTCGCGAGTGGCTGCGGCTGCGGCTGCGGCTGCGGCTTCGACTGCGGCTTCGACGGCGATGGTGGTGAGAAGGACGATCATCATAGCGATCCTTGTTTTCTTTCCTTCTCCTCTCTTCCTCTTCCTCCCGTCTCTTTTCCTCCTCCTTTCTTCGCTTCTCTTCTTCCTTCTTGTCATCCCTCTCATCCTTCCAGTCCTCGGCAGCGTCCTGCAGCTTGTGTCCGCCAAAGGCTCCAGCTAGAGCACCGACAATGGTACTGGTCTTGCTGTGTCCGGTCACTCCGCCCATCTTGTGACCACCGAAAGCACCGGCTGCACCACCAGCAAGGGCTCCCATTACGCCACGCTCGCCATCCGGACCATCAGGACCGGGACCATCGGGACCACCATACTGGCCTTGAGATCCTTGGTTGTAGGAAGGAGGACCTTGCTGGTATCCCCCAGGTCCTCCAGGTCCTCCAGGTCCTCCATACTGGTGCTGCTGGCCCTGGGAGGACTCATAGTAAGATGATGATGCGCCGGGGCGGTCCTGTTGATAACCACCCTGTTGATAGCCCCCTTGCTGGTAACCGCCTTGCTGTTGACCGTACTGAGGAGGACCACCTTGCTGGTAGCCTCCTTGCTCATGGCGACGTTGGTCATCACCGCCTTGGCCATATCCGCCCTGGCCGCCGTAGCCTCCTTGGCCGTAGGCTCCCTGGCCCTGCTGGTGGTAGTTGTCGTTGTTGCCGTAGTAAGTCATTTTGATTGAGGATGTTTAGAATACCAAGAGATGAAAGGAAAGTCATCACCTGGGGTCCAGGCTATATATGTCAACTGCCGAGGCGGAGGCAATGATGGTCTCCCTTCCCAGCCACAGTTGACGACGTCGGCATTGTCATTCCTTTTTATGCCCAATCAGGAAGTTCAACGGTGCCAAGTGTGGATTATCATCAGCACCGCCTCATAATATTGAGTGATGCCACGTATTGTTGGGCGACGCTTGGCCCTCATCTTTCTGGTCATTGCTTTCTTGGCGTTTGGACTACCGGTCGCTGTTGCAAATCAAGCTGCAGGGATGCCTATTCTTAGAACAGAAGCGTCGTCATGGCCGATGGATGATTGCAGATAAGACCCTACCATCTTCAGTTCAGAATACACTATAAGGAATGTATTCGCCTATAACAAGCTTCTAACATCCGAGTTTGGTTTCAGATGCAGACGCTGTGTCTCAGTCTTGTTTGTTGTTGGTATTTGGAGTCTCTTCAGTAGGTGCCAAGCCCCCAGACGGTTATGGCGGCAATTTGCCCAGCATTGCACCAGGACCAGCTTACGTACTCACGCCGAGAGGCGGTCTGGGTGGACAAAATTCAACTGCAGTGACATACCCAAAGTTAGTGACCTAGTTCTATCACTTTTCAAGCATGGTGACTGCTTGGCAGTATGCCCAGAGAAGGCAGATGCATATCGCAACTCAATCAGCACTCGCTTAACAGTAAGTCATCATGCCACAGAGCAGAACCCAGAAAAGAAGCGAGACTAAAGATGAATTCTCATACCTTTGGGGATAGTCGCTCGTCAACGGCCATTGCTATGACCAAGCTTCCTTGCACCCGATGGCGAATTCGTGAGCCTAGCTACAGATTTGCTTGTCCATATCCATAGGCTCAAAAAGTAAGTTTTCTAGGAACCACGGCTATTATTAAGTATCTAGAGCTTTTTTTCGTATGAAAAGTATAATTTTCACATAAAGATAATATTCTGTATATTTCTTGACCTATAGTAAAGAAAGCAGTCTGGTCAGTTAGCGGACAAAGCTTAGTGTTTGGAAGGGGACTAGTTTCTGATTTCAAACAGGCATATATACCCGCAGAGATAGCAAGTTGCCCGAGAAAAAAGAGAACGATTCTAGGGCGAGATTGCATCAATATCGCTCATTCAGATAACTCATGGCCTGAGCATCGGCCTTGAACATTCAAACGATCAGTAAACTATCATGTATTGGAAAGGGGGTATCTTCGCCGTAGCTATCCTTTCTGAATAGTCATCATTCGAAACATCATTCGCTTTCCAAGCCACATGACAGTGAAGAGGAAGCTAAAAAGGCAAGACGCTATGCCAAGAACCCACGCACCCTCTATAGCGTAATTCGAATGCCAGTGCTTGGTTGTTGCGCTGACTATGTCATCAGCATTGAGCAAGTCAACTCCCTCTTGCGTGAGTGTCTTCCAAACGTAATTCCTGCGAGAGACTGGCCATCCAGGCAGCTCCCAGTATCTCGACTTTAGGCCGAGTTTCTTTGCAAGTCTAATTTGATGTCCCAGCATCTTCTGTTGTGACTTGCTAAAGTATGGGATGACAGTTCCAATAGCTCTCCATAGGGAGACTGAAGCTGTATAGAACTCATTCTCTTCCACATCGCGGCAGAGACTGTCGTTTCGCTCGCAATATCCCGGGTTAGAGAGGAGATCAAGTGATGCGTCTAAAAACACATCATGATATTGCTGGTATTTTGCCAGATCTGAGCCGATATTGACATCTCGGCGGCTGCCAATATTGCCAGTTCCCACAACAGTCAGCGGACCAGACCAGAACGACTGGTTGGTAGCTGTCGAAGTGGGCTTTTGATGATAGGAAAGATAACCTTTCTTACGTAAAGGTTCCAGGTGCTTCAAAACAACTGGCCAAGTCTTAGCTGAATCATCCTTAATATCGATGAATAAGATGAGTGTTTTGTTTGGGTGGCTTGCAAAGACACCAGCAGCAGGGTGTCTTTGGTCTGCCAGGTCACCCGAAGCAGGAGGTGAGTTGAATGAATCGAGGATCTGTAGCAAAGGGTTGATGTAAAGGGAGTTCAGCGTTTTCTCAGGTCTGAGATCCCACCAATGATGGCCGACTAGGAGGTCTTCGCCATTTTTGCTGAGCCAGACGTCTGCCTCTACACTTGCACAGCCAACAGACAAAGCCGAGAACAACGGCCGCGGCCTCAAATAATCGTTGTGAGAATGCACCATGACTGGCTCAACATGAGCCGACAAGAGTTCAACCCATCGCTTGGCACTTTCTTTCGCGTCACCGTAATCTTGGACGGGATCGGCTAAAGCAAAGCCGGAAGATTCGAAGGTATGGACGGCCCAGCGTTCAATGACAAATGTCATCAGGAAGAAGGCAACTCTAGGTAGGTTGTCAGTCTATATATACAGAGAACAGTTGATCAAGAACTAACAAGATCAGAAACGCTCCGAAGATGGCTCCTAGGATTGGACTGAGCCACTTCCTGCGACCTCGCAAGGTTCTTGACTTCATTCGTGAGGAACAACATGCTGTACTTGTACTTGAGTCTGCCTCTTGTTCACTGGTGGGACTTGTTGGGCGAAGGGGCCGATATTCAATATCGTCCTTATCCATTGGACTACAAAAGTAGCTCGAGAGGCTCATGGTTCCCGCGGTCAACGAAGGCGACAGAGAAACGGTACAGACAGCACAGCTGCTGGCCAGACTCCAACAGCCGCAGCAATGCGAGGAAGCATCTGGTTGTATAAGAGATAAGTCGAAATGCGAAAAATACCCGCAAAGTGCCGAATTGATCATGCGCCGGCTGTTGATCTACGACTAGTTCCCGATGGCCGTATTACAGTTGGTCTACATCCCACGTGGTTCCACCATGAGACTATTCACCGACCAATCCGAGTCATGAGCTTAACCACGAATGTCGACTCTGAAAAATGGCTGCGACCTAATTTAAGATTGCTGGCGATCAGGCATGGCAGATGGCTTATTCTAATATTTAAAACCGTCGCGATGAGCACACGTGTGTCGATGAAGGGACGTGGTGCTTCACCCACGAGTCAACAAACATAAGGTCGCACTGGAGAATATACCGCTCGCTGATAAGAGCGATAGGAACTAACTTAGCATGGCAAAGAAGCTCTATTATCCCAAGCCACACTTAATTTTCTCCGATCTCCACAAGATATGCCTTGGTGATAGCTGCAGGGAAGATAAAAGATGGTGCAGGCATGGAATAATATATTCGTCGGGCCTCAAGAGAGTAGCGTGCTTATATACTAAAAAGAAACCTTTATCTAATACATACGACCAAAGGTAGTGGAAAATACGGGATCCCGTCCGCTCTCCCATAGTCAAGCCACTAACCGGCGGATTAGTAGTTGGGTCGGTGACGACCAGCGAATCCCCGCTGTTGTATGTTTTTTGGTGCCTCTGCCAATTCCTTTTGCCTAAACCTCTGAAATTTTCGTCCTGTCCCGAGAGTTGCAAATCCCCTTGGCGGAATGAAGGGTCTGTTTCAGGCACGTTATCCACTATGGCTTAGATAGAGATCTATATCCCTCTGCTTTTACTCTTAATCTAGAGGCGTTTGTAATGAGGCGAATCATGGAGATCGCGCATGGGTAGGACGCTTGTGACACTTTCACTGAAAAGACCAACAGCAGCAAAGCGAAACTCTCTTTAAAGCGCGAGCTAGGAAAGGGACCAGCAGCAGTGGCGCCTGTGCATGTGAACAACGGAAAAGAAAGTCAGTAGCCACATTCTATTACCAAGTCAAATACCCTCTTGAAGTTGCTGAGAGAGAAGCCAGTTAACGGATGGATTCTTGCCGGGCCCAGATTCGTTTATTCGAATGTCTAAATACTGTAGGTCCTTCTGCCAACATCTCCCCGTCTCTCATAGTCAGTAGTTCGACTGTACCCGGGCCTTCACAGTCGTAATAATTAATTGTGATAATAAGCGGTATTTACATATATTAAAGGCGTCCAAATCCAGAAAGCAGCTTCCTGTGCGTCAAAGCGTCGTGACATGCTTGCAGGTCGACGACCCAGGAAGCTAGCGCCTGTGAAGGGTATAAAGTAGGTATCAGAAGAAGGTAGATTGTTTAAAAATATGAAGAGGCTCAGGGAGCCCAGTAGAAGTGCCAACCAAGTCGTTGCGCCCATCACAGAAACTCGCTGCGCTGCGCTCTCTTCTTTAGATGTGTAATTAACTGCTTTAAGGGGATTGGTGTGCAGATCCAAGAAGTCATGGACGCAAAAATAGTTGAAGCAGCTGCAGAGTCTATCGAGACGGCGCAGTGATCTGCCGTTTTAGCCGGTGATGAGATGACGGGACAGCGCTTTTCTTCGTCCTCATCGATTCTCGAAGGTGCCTTAAGTGTGTCTGTAATGTTGATGGCGATTCCGGCAGGAGACGAGCAAGTCTGGTTGCTAGTTGCAGAAACAAGGTCGACATTCAGCGAAGGACCTTTTGTAGTGAAAATGACGCCGACATTGCTCGAGTTGCTATCCATTGCTACTCTCTTTTCGGAGTACATCCCGTGCTCGTAACAATTAGACCAGCGTATATGGGCTGTGATAAGCCATATACCCTCCTTATTGAAAGGATGCGCGGAGGTACGGTGTTCGAAGTACGGATTGCTGTTGGAGTCAAGTAATCGTTTCCGTGCCGCTCCATACGCTGTTGCTGATATTGTTGTAATCCCAAATCTCAAACTCTATTCGAGGGTCTGGTAGTTTCAGGAGTTGAGTGTTTTGGAAGGAGAAAATAAGAGGAAATAAGAGCATTGGGTGATATATCTCGTTTCGCGGGAAAACCAAGTCGATTTCGAAAACAACAGTCTGTTCCTTCTCAGTCCCGTTGGAGAAAATAAGAAACCAACAGGCTAGCAAGGCCAAATAGGGTGTAAAAGAACGCATATTGAGAGTGGCGTTCCTAGCGAAGTGCATAGAAGCAGATTGCAACACAAAGCTTTAGGGACTGAGCGTGCTATTGTAGGGAAAGAAAGGGGAGACTAGTTTACGTGAATTGCATCTATCAGGGCAGGAGCGTTTGTTTCTCCACTGTGATCGTGGTTCCTGCATACTGAACGGCCTGAGTGAGAGGCCGTACTCCTCGCTTTGTCCTAAAGGTGGGAACCTACTCAATAGCCGTATTCCCGGCTTGGTATCTGTAGTTGATAGCGACATACCCGCATTCCCGACTTACAACTAATGTTGTAATCATGAATTATAGCGAAATTGCATTAGTACTGGGACGAAGTCTTCTTGTGCGCATTTTCCATTGCAATTGGAAGAGCCCAGTACTCAGCATAGTTACCTCGACACTGGCAACAGATATATCCACTGCATCTTGAATGAGAAAATATAGGCTACATTTGCCACTGAAGAGGCGAAAGGGCCGAATATTATATTGCTACGCCTAATCTTTTTCTATTTTGATGTCCTGAGAGAATATACAAGCCAGTTTCCAGGTAACGAGCAAGTCTTGGAACTCTTTCCCTCCAGTTCCCATACAGATCGTGTCTTCTTTATAGCCAGTATTCTAGTACAAGACTTCACATAAAACAATGGCTGATTCATGCAAACAAGAAATGAGAAGTTAAACCCCTAAGACCAGTGTCATGTACACTAACATTGGGGTTTCTGACATTATGTCATCGTTTCTTCGCTGGGTAACCAATGCTGTCTGAGAAATATTGGACATCCCCACAAACTCGCTCCATACTTGAATCGACTGGAAAACATGAAGTCTCACTCTTCTTCTCTATACTAACTTGATTCGACAAACCTGATCAAGAGCCAATCGAAATACACGTGACTGACTTCAGGCAGCAACCCCGCAAGATATCATAATTACATCAGCTTTGCTTCCAAAAAGTCTCCACATGTCATCCAACTTTCAAAAACCAACTTCCGAATCTAAATAAACGATGACTTGCTACTCAAGTGACCAACTCCTGGCAGACTGGCGATATGCCGTGGACCAAGACTTAACTACATCTACCGGGGAGAGATATGCGTATGCCGATAATGGCAAACTCCAATGGGGAGACGAGACCAAGAAGATGACCTTCAAAAAACAACCTCATATGGCTTGCGTTAGCAGCAACACAAAATATCTAGCTCTTGCAATCGAACACGACATTCATATCGTTGACACTGAGAACTGGAACGCTATTGCCGTTCTGAGAGGACACACAACGAAGGTCGACGCTATGGCATTCAGGCCTGATAATGATTCTGTACTCGTATCAAGTGGGGAGCCGGATGATAGCGACTGTAATGAAGAGGAGAAGGAGGAGGCCACAGTCATATTGTGGAATATCGAAGAAGAGCGAACAGAAACTCGGCTGGAAGATGATTCCTTCACAGACGTTACCCGCCATACAGCCTCAGCTGCCGCGGATAAGTTGGAAGCACTCGGCGTCAAATTGAGCCACGATGTGCTCCATCATTTTAAAAAGACCCTTGAACCAGTCATGAGGCGCACCGTCTCTAAGCACTTGGCGGGGGGCAAAACGACCATCAATGGTCGTTTGACTTCATCCCATCAATCCCAGATTTTCAGCCCTTCTGGAAGATGGATAACATATCTTCCAGGGGACAGACCTAGATCGAATGGAAACGATCAATGGGATATTCATATATCATCTGCTGACGACCTTTCGAAGGGTCTGGTACTCAAGGGCCACACTGATGCAATCATGTGGATTGGATGGAACTCCGATGAATCACTCTTTGCTTCCGTGGCATGGGACGAGTCTATCCGTATCTGGAATGCTACGACGGGACAGGGAAAGCACGTCTTCATGACCGGGAGACAGAACTGGACAGGCTCTTTCAGTCCAGACTCAACCTACTTTGCAGCTGCGGACGGGCGGAGCAATATCAGAGTGTATTCAATATCCTCTGGAGAGCTGCACTGGATGTATGAAGGAAAACGTACTGATGAATGGAGGCGGACTCTTGACTGGCACCCAAATAAAAAATGGCTCGCTGTAGGGGGAGAGAACAGCGGCGAAGTACTCATTCTCGACGTGGAGGAGAAGAGATTGGTGCATAAGAGATTGTTATCTGCCGATGCTTGTTTGGTGGACGATAAGGAAGTTCGTCGTATGATCAAAGATTTTATAGGGACGTTGGAAGTGAGATTTTTTGATGGTGGAAACAAGCTAGTCGTTTGGACCTTTGGCGATTGGAGCATTGAAGTTTACGATCTCAATCAGCAAGTTAAGTGGAGGTTTGCTAGAGGCGGAACCGAAGATGGGCCAAATGCTGGAAAATGGAGAGATGGCGAGGGAAAAGTTACGAGCATAGGAAGTTACGATATGGCGGCATGGGAGAATCGTTCAAAGGGGTTGCTGCAGCTTGCTACCCTCGATTTTGATGGAGTTCGCATTTGGGAAGTGCCGCTCACTGTATAGGCCATCTTTCATCTCGAAGGTTGACATATCATCAAGTTTGAGAGTGATTGCAATTCTAAAAGTCCTTTTCCTGTCAAATAGCTCAAATATCGCATCCAAGAACGTCGTTGTAATCTCTGTCCTGGAGGCTATTGACGCTGGCATGAATGGTGAGTGAGGTCTGGCGTGGGCGCCGTTTTCATCGATAAGATAGATAGTGGAGGAACTTTTGTTCAGCAGCACGTTCCTACTGTATTTACGTTAGTGCGCTGTGGCCAGGCGGCACAGTAATATGCTAGCGCCAACGCCCAGCGTCAACAGGGGAACCTGGGCCTATAGTGGCCTGTAGCACCAGCGCCCATTTTCTTATCAGAGTGCGAGATCCATGCTCGGACTCAGATCATTACACCCACTTATTCGGCTGAATATGCCCCCCTCGTTTCCCCAAGCACAGGCAACATGATGACGAGCGTTGGAACCAACAAGCAATTCTTCCTCCACCAGCTTCCTTCTTAGGAACCATGTTGGTTGCCGCGTGGTCTTTTTATCCGCCTGATTTTAATCCTTTTCTCCCCATCTTCTTCAATTAACACTTTCTTACCCAGTACTTGATTCCTGCAATAAGGCGACAAGTTTTAGCGGCTCTCAGCTCTCGGCTTCTATCGTTAGCATTCATTTATACCTAAAAGGACTGATCGGCGAGCTTTACTATTGTCGCGCACCATGTCTTCGTTCAGTGGAGGGAATGATTTGCTTGAGCTAAATAAAGATGGCTTCGACTTCAGTGCTCAATTTGAGCAATTGTTTTTCTCAATCGTTCCGTCTGCCCTTTTTATTGTATTCTCGATATGGCGATCGCTCAGCCAGGCTCGAAAGCCTACCGTGGTAGATGCGCCTGTTTTCCAGCTCATCAAATTGGTTTGTTACTGATGCTCACCTTCCTTCGTCTTGATACTGAGTGAAACTGCCTAGACATCAATCACGACATACGTCGGGCTTGAACTCTCACTTGTTATTTTGGTCGCTATGGGGACCTTCCATGCCTCGAGCATGTTCATGGCGTCCTCGGTGCTGAAGCTCATCTCGGCATTCGCCATGATCCTCCTCAGTCTTGTTGATCATCGCAAGAGTTTACGGCCATCTGTCCTCTTAAACAGTTACCTATTCCTGACGCTGTTGTTCGACGTAGTTCAAGTTAGAACTTTGTTTTCGACTTGGACGATCAAGCCGGAGCTGGCATATACCAGCATCTTCACCACAACGGTTGCACTTAAACTATGTATCCTGTTGCTTGAAGCCCAGCGCAAGTCCAAATGGGTGATTTGGAACGAAAAAGAGCGAAGTCCGGAAGAGACCAGCGGGATCTTCTCTCTTGGAGTCTTTTTCTGGCTCAACAAAGTTTTCTTAGAAGGATATCGAAAGGTCTTGAAGCTTGAAGACCTGTTCCCTCTCGACACCTCGCTTCATGGCAAAGCATTGCATGAGAAGTTCTCCCAAAACATGGATTACTCGAAACTCAAAGACAGCAAGTACGGCTTGGCCAAAGTGCTAGTGCGAACACTTAAAGTTCCGTTGCTGCTCCCAGTCCTCCCACGACTGGCACTTCTGGGATTCACTTTTTGTCAACCGCTTTTTATCGAGAAATTACTAGACCACCTGTCGAAACCAAAGATTGACAACAACATTGGATCTGGCTTGATTGGGGCGAGCATCTTCATCTATTCGGGAATAGGGGTATCCACGGCACTCTGCTGGCACGTATGGCAAGGAAATGTTACAGGCTCATGTTAATCGTTGAACAGGTACTTTAATAACCGAATGCGTACAATGACAAGGTCGATACTTGTCATCGAGACATACATCAAGTCCACGCAGTCTCGCATTGGAGTCAACGACGACAACGCCGGGCTCACTCTGATGAGCACAGATATCGAGCGAATCCACATGGGTTTGATGGCTCTGCATGAAATTTGGGCTTCTGTCATCCAAGCTGCTCTCGCGGGATATTTGCTTCACACTCAACTCGGGGTAGTCTTTGTTGCGCCAATGGGAGTAGTCATCGTCTGCGTTGCCCTTCTTATGCTGGTTATGAACTTCACAGGCGACTCTCAGAGGGCTTGGATGGCTGGTGTTCAAAAGCGAGTTGGGCTCACGGCCACGGTCATCAGCAGTATGAAGAACATCAAAATGTCTGGCCTTGCAGCTCCTGTCACTGCATTCGTGCGAAAGCTTCGTGTCGAAGAGCTGGCCGCCGGAGCCAAGTTCCGCAAGATTTATATCATCGCTGCACTTTTAGGCTTTATTCCCTTGATTCTCAGCCCGCCACTGACGCTGGCCTTTGCCCAACGGGAACTAAATGCAACTAGGATGTTTACCAGTCTGGCGTATCTCCTTCTACTAACGAGCCCTCTTTCGGATATCTTCCAATTTGCTCCGCAGTTGATGTCTGCGATAGCTTGTTTGGGGCGGATTCAGTCTTTCCTCGAATGCGAGACGCGCTCTGATTATCGTCGATTCCTTACAGATGCGGCACTGTCTGAAGAATTCGATACAACCAGCACAGTCTCTACCAACCTGGTCCATGATCAAAATAGTGCTGTCATTGTTGAAGGTGGTTCATTCGGCTGGAAAGAAGACAACTTTGCTCTTAAGCAAGTTAGTCTCCAGATCCCCAAAACCTCTCTAGCGATGGTGGTCGGAGCAGTTGGATCTGGCAAATCAACGTTGAGTAAGGCACTACTGGGTGAAATTCCGTTCAAAAATGGCACTGTGTCCCTCAGCACCAGATCTCCCCATGTTGGCTTTTGCGATCAGACGCCCTTCCTCTCCAACGGAACGATCCGAGACAACATTATTGGATTCTCCCCCTTTGACCCCCAAAGATATTCAGAAGTTATCAATGCTGTGGTTCTCACATACGACTTCGCTGCTCTGAAACAAGGAGATCAAACATGTATTGGATCGGATGGGATAACCTTGTCCGGAGGCCAGAAACAACGCGTATCTCTGGCTCGAGCTTTATATTTGCAGTCTGACCTTCTGATTCTGGATGATGTTTTCAGTGGCCTGGACGCTGATACTGAGGAACAGGTCTTTCGCCGCGTCTTTGGGCCGGATGGCCTTCTTAGACAGCGCCGTACCACAGTGGTGTTATGTACACACAGTGTCAAACATCTCCCTGCTGCTGATCATATCATAGCCCTTAAAGATGGCACTATTGCGGAACAAGGAACTTTTGTGGAACTCATGACTCGTCCCGGATATGTTCAAAGCATTGGTCTGGAAAGCTCTTATGACAGCAGCAATGTCTCAGTCACAAGCTCCCTGAAAGAGGATGCTGAAGATTCCAAGTTCGAAGCCGATGTGAATTCTCTTCCCATTGCCTCGACTGACGCACCCAATGACGATGGATCCCGCCAAAATGGCGACAGGTCGGTATACAAGCATTACTCCAAGAGCGTAGGTCCTCTCATAGTGGTTTTGACCTTGCTCTTCGCGACTCTTTGGGGTTTCTTGACCAACTTTCCAACCATTTGTGAGTACAGTTTACTGCGTTGAACCATCTGTACTGATCGTGAACCACAACAGGGCTTAAATTCTGGACCGATGATGTCTACTCTAGCAACCCCGATCACTCTTTCGCTTATTATGCTGGTATCTATGCTTTGCTCAATTTTTGTGCACTGATCTCGCTTCTCTTACTTGCCATATGCATCCTCATCATCATTGTCAGGAAAGCTGGTGCCAACCTTCACCACGATGCTCTGCAAACGTTGATTCAAGCACCGCTTCGCTTTTTCACAACTACTGATACTGGCGTTGTCACCAACCTCTTCTCGCAGGACCTGAACTTGGTAGACACCGAACTTCCATCAGCTCTCCTGAGCTCGCTCTTTTGCGTGAGTTACAGCTTCATGTCCATGATCTTGTAAGACATTCAGACTGTTCTAACACCATACAACAGATATTTCAAGCGCTGGGTCAGGCTGCGGTCATGGTCACTTCCTCTCCGTATGTGGCCATTAGCTATCCGTTTCTCCTTGCCCTCCTTTGGGTAGTTCAAAAGTTTTACCTGCGAACCTCCCGGCAGTTGCGATTATTAGATCTCGAAACCAAGAGCCCATTATAGTGAGTTCCATCTTGGAACTATCTCACACGGGGTTTCTAACGTGGAACGCTTAGTACACATTTCCTTGACACCCGCAAAGGCATTGCAACTTTGAGAGCTTTCGGTGAGTGCAATCCCCAATATGCAATGTCAACATGCTAGTCGATATTATGCTATCGAGAGTCCTACCCTGGTCTGAAAGTTTCGTACTAACACTGGAAATCTGAAGGGTTTGTCGCAGAAGACGTCGAAAAGAACGCTCGCTTGGTTGACACCAGTCAGCGTCCAGCATACCTATTGATCATGATCCAGCAGTGGCTGAATCTTGTTCTCAGTCTCATCGTCATGGTCATGGCCACAATGCTGACCTCTCTTGCTGTGAAGCTTCACTCAAATACTGCTTTTACTGGCGCCTCTTTGGTTACGCTTATGAACTTTGGAGATAGTCTTGCGGGCATTATTGGCTGGTGGACAAAGCTCGAAACCTCCATCGGAGCCGTAGCCCGCCTCAAGGCCTTCAATGACCAGGTTGAGCCTGAGAACAAAGAACACGAAGATCTCGTTCCCCCTGAACATTGGCCTCAACATGGATCAGTAGAGATAAAGGGCTTATTCGCAAGTTACGAGTAAGTTTGCAACACTAGAGGGCCTAATCTCTTTACTCATTGCTAACTGCATAACAAGCCCAACAAGTAGCATCGACAACACGTCAAACATAGCACTCTGCAACATCAACCTCAATATCACTCCCGGAGAGAAGATTGCCATCTGTGGCCGCACTGGCAGCGGCAAATCCAGTCTTATTGCTCTACTGCTGAAGCTACTCGATCCTCTGCCCGTCCATGGAGGAGAAGTGGTCATTGACAACACGCTACTGCATCGAATCGATAGGCCAACACTACGCCAGCGCATATTAGCAGTCCCTCAAGAGGCAGTGTTTTTGCCCGATGGAACATCTTTTAAGCTGAACCTGGATCCATTCGGTGTCTCAACTCATGAGGAGTGTCAAGCCGTACTTGTGACAGTCGGACTTTGGCAGCTTGTGGAAGAGCTGGGCGGATTGGATGCCGGCATGAATTCCGAGACACTTAGCGCGGGTCAGCGACAGCTTCTGTCGCTCGGTCGTGTATTGCTACGTCGCCGAATTCGAACACGAAATCTTGGTCGAAATAGTGATTCCATCGACAGCGGTATCCTGCTCCTGGACGAGGTCAGTTCAAGCGTTGATCATGAAACAGAGCGAGTTATGCAGGAAATTGTGAGAGTGGAGTTCAGAAACTACACAGTCATCGCCGTGAGTCATCGGCTGAACATGATTATGGATTTTGACAGGGTCGTTGTCATGGACACTGGGGAAATCGTCGAAGTTGGTATCCCTAAGGAACTCGCGGAAGAGCCTGGAAGCAGGTTTGGTGAGCTGGTAACGGCCGGACACAAGTGACGAATTGTTACCAGTGTATTTATTGGAGTAGTTTGTTCTACAGAAAAGCATTGAATCTGAGTTCAATGCTCACAAAAGCTCCACTCGTCTTTGTCTAGTGATGTGTCGTCTTCGTCGCTGATACCACTTCGTTCTTCTATGAGGCCTTCCCGAATCTTCTTCGCCTCATCCATCCCATATGGAAAGTCAACTCGCTCAATGATGCCATCCCAAATCTCATTTGGAAGATCACGGAAGACCTCTGACTCTCTCAGCTCATTTTCCCACCAATGCTTCTGCTGCGGGGGTACGTTTCCTTTCGAGATGATTGGGATCACAGGGTCTACAAGGAAAAAAGCGACGATCTTGCGATGTCCCGGACGAGATTTATCAGCCAACTCGAAAGGCTCAACCTGATTCTGGAAAATATTGGGAAAGAATAGGGCTCGCCCTTCACGGGTTAGAACACTCCCGACCTTCTGCATCTTGCTTCCTGTGGCGTCAATGGCAAAGACTTCCTCTATACCCGTCTGATCCTGTTGCTCATAGCTGAAAGCCTCTACGAGACTTTCTCTATCTGCGTGAGCACGGAAGGCAAGACGAGAATCAGTTATATTCTCGCTATCATAGTAGAACAATGCCGTCGCGCAGATATGTTCATTGAGTTGCCCTTCAACGTGCCACGAACCACCGTCGTAAGTTGGTTTATCAGGACTTAGATGAATATTGGCTATTTTGACGATGACTTGTATTCGGGCTACGCTGTTGAAAAATCCCTCGCTTTTGACATGGCAAGTCTTAAGGGGGTAAGTTTCTTCTTCCAGGGGCTCTGGGCATGTGACTTTGAGGGTTTCTGAATGCCATATTCTATCTAATCGTCGAGATTCCTCATGAAAAGACCTATCAACTAATCCAAGTTCTTGGTCTTCATCGTGTGCTTCAACTGGCCTGTTCGAAGGGCGGCAGCCACCTTTCGGTCCACAGATTTCTGGCACGCTGCAATGCCGCATAATATCTGGAACGGCTCTAAATCGCTTGAACTTGAACTCTTTACGAGCTGAGCGGCAAACAACACCCCACGCCGGCAGAGATTTCTCAATGAGTTCTTCTATGAGAGGATATAGACCTGCATGTTGAACCGGGTGTAAATTATTGATGTAGCTCTCAATTCGAGGCCGCTTGCCAGTCAGGTCAACATCGCATGGAAGCCACTGGTATCGCAGTGACAAGGCTTTTTGATCTTGTTCCCACTCGTACTCCCGGTATCTAACTGGCGGTCGGAGACGTGGTCTGGTTGGCTCGGGGACAACAACGCCTGTACCACAGTAGCTGAGACATTCGTCAAGTGAAATGTATTCATCAGAATGAATTCGAGATACGTCGAATGCCAATGGCCGGAGCGATGGATGAACCAAGTCCAACACTTTGCCGTCACTTCCCGGGTGCCAGTCTCGACGATGCTCAGGTACACCCTCGAGCAATGCCGCAGCAGCTTTGAGCTTTGCTGTCAGTTCGCTGGTCAGAAGCTTGTCTGTCTTTATGACACAGGCAGAACCCTCCATGACGGTGATCAGACTAGTTTCTTCGTAGATTCTTGCCTTGGTTTCTAGATCTTTAAAGCAATATGAAAGTTAGTTAAGAAAACGGGTTAGCTGGTTGTTGTCGAACATACCAAGTCTGCCATCTTGATCGAAAGTTCGCCATTGCGCTGATAACTTTTCCAAGGCATTTGGAGAGCCTCTTGCTTCCACTTGGAAACAATCTCAGACTCCAGAACCTTTTTCCACCATTCAGGCTTGTTAGTAATTTTCTCCTCCAACTTTAGCATGCAGACTTCGCGATTGTCAATGTACGTGCTTGCCAGTCCTCACGATCCATGCCAAGGAAGAATGGTTGACGGTTCTGATCAACCATTCCGTAGCTCAATGGGAGACCATATCCTGGCAGTCTCAGATAGCCTTCTCTCTTCTGGACTTGGCGAAATGATTAGTTAGCAATTTCCTAGGGTGTGCATTCCATTATTCAGCCTTACCGGAGGACCATTCAGTAGTCTAGCACCCCAGCATATGTCGATGTCGTTTTGGTGGTAACTAGGTACATATGGGTGGGATCTTTGCGGGTTGGAACGTACATATGGGAAAGGCCTATTATAAATTTCCTCGTATTTCTTTCGCGTTTCGTTTGTGGTAGGCATAGGGTCTTCTGAATTCGTGATCCAGGCTCGCAGTTCAGCGAGTTCGGGAACTGGCTTCCAGTTGGACTCATCTTCATAATCCGAATCTTCCCACTCGGTGTCACTATACCAGGACATGATCGACCCGAAGCGGAACCTTGGCAGGGGCTGGATAAAAGATTGTTTTGCACGTTGGCAATGTATTTCGCAGGTTTACAGACATATGGTCTGCACATAACCAATCCAGTGAGTCAGAATGTCAGACCATCCACCTGATACTACCACTGTACCACATACAGAGCGGCTTTATGCGCTGACGGTGCCGGCCAATAGGATAAATCGCAAAACAAGATAGAGACAGCAGTGGACCAGTTCTCTTGTCAGGGATTCTGCAGGCAACAAGTCCAAACTAGCTGTGGCTGTGTTGAGGCACAGCACTGTTATGGCTGGTTATGGCCAGTCGGGTAACATTTCCTCCGCCCCAACCCAGTATGATGACTTATCGACCCACCAGTGCCCAAATTACGACAAAGCTTTGAGGCCTTGCATCTCGCCTCAATTGCGGGACTTTGTCTGACTTGTCCACTCATTTTCTGCGCATTTGTGGGGCCTCGCTCCAGCGAAACGCGAGGCTCTCGAGCGGACAAACAGGAGATGCTGATTGCTGATTGGTCTGCTCTACTCTCGCGATACCCACGAGAATGAGCGAGGAGTCGAGCGGATGATGAAGAAGATGAATGAAGATGGCGAATGCGATGTTGGAGAATAGACATCAACTTAATATAAATAAATGATGGCCAAGCCCTCGATCAAGTCATCATCATCAACATCATCATCACTCAAACAGCATACAGAACATTCACACTCATACCCATCAACACTTCTTATCACCCACTACTCATCCCTGTCAATCACAAAACATCCACAAAATGACCACTCATACCATCCGCAAAGTCGTCTACTCTGCCTTCGGCGGCCCTGAGCAAGTGAGCGTTGTCACAGCCCAGATCCCTCCTCCCGCCAAATATGAAGTCCAAGTCGATGTCATTTACTCTGGATTTGGTGGCTCCGACATCCAAATGCGAATTGGCACGTACCCCATGCAAAAGGCCGCACCATTGACACCCGGCTACTGCTTTGTCGGTCGTGTCAGCACCAATGGGAACAAGTCCACCAAATTCCGCCCTGGCCAGCTAGTGGGCGCCTTGAGCGTGTACGATGCCGAGGCCCAGAAGATCAACATCGCTGAGAAGTACCTGGTCCCTATTCCTGAGCGCGTTGATATGCGCCAGGCTGTCGCTACCATTCTTGACTGGACTACTGCCTATGGCCTCGTTTATCGCGCCACCAATCTTGTCGGTAAAGGCCAACGCGTCTTCATTCACTCCATTAGTGGAGCTGTTGGTTATGCTATCATGACCCTCTGCTTGCTCGAGGGCGCTGAAGTCTACGGTACCGCCTCAGAGCGCAACCACGAATCCCTCCGACAGCTTGGAGTAACCCCATTCACCTATACCAACAAAGATTGGATGAACGAGATGAAGCGCGGAGGTGCACATGTAGTCTATGACGCCATTGGCTTTGAGAGCTTCAATGATTCGTGGGACATTCTTATCACCGATGAGCCCAGTCGCCTTGTTGGTTTTGGCGGTAACATGAACGTTATCCAGGGCGACGACGCCAAGCCACGATCGCAGTTCTCCTCACAGATCAAGCTCCTAGCTAAGAACGGCTGCATGTTCACCAAGAGAAGCACAGCTTTTTACTACGTTGACCGCGACCGAGCCTCCTTCAATGAGGATCTCCAGGCCATCATGAATCTCCTCGTTGACGAGAAGATTCAGGTCCCCATTAAAAAGGTTTGGGATTTGGAGAACGTTCAGGAGGCTCATGAGGGTTGGGGTAAAGTCCCAGGAATGGGATCATGTGTGATTCGCGTGGATCCCAACGCTCCTTAAACTGAGGGACCTCTTAGTGGGGAATCATTGGAAATAGCATGGCAATGATTGGTTTAACGTTGGTCTTAAGATTACTTAATGGAATTTTGCTTGTAGCTACCTACCCTAGATTGTACGATATTCTCGGTTAATTTACTTGATTTGATACATATAGTGATATATAAATCTCATTATCTCGTTACTATGGCCTTTTACTAGACGAATGTTTATTTAGTGAGATCTCTTGAAGTTTTGCTTAAATAGTGTTTGTTGGTCTTTTTCCAGAGGCTTAAGCCTTTTGTAATTCCTTGAACAGTGTCGTTGGTTTTTTGTCAGTTGGGGCTGGATTATCGGCTAATGCGCGGATAGCTTGAATCCTCTAACGGTTAGCGCTGGTTTGCTAGAACTTCATAACCTCGAATGGATTTCCTAGTTTGGGTATAACGCGGAGGCTTTATAGAAATTGGCTTAATCTAATTATCCTCGTGAGGCTAAACCAAACAGACCATTGATTAACTGTAAGGCTTGCAAATTTCCTTCCTTTGAGATTTGTACTATTCCGCAAGATGTGTGCTAAGAAGTTATGCCTCTAGCAGTTCGAAAGTTTTTCCTAAAGTGGCTGATTATAGCTTTCACTAAGCAGAACTTCTACGCCATAGATGATGGTGAAATCATATTTTTGATAACCCTCACGGTCATGCGGTGAGCTTATCTGACAGAATGAAATCTATTTAATGTCCTTTCTCAGCCGTGAAAGAACGAGAAAAGGTTGATAATAGATCGATGCATCTCTCACAGTGTCAGCACTCAATGCCTCATTTCTATGGCGAGCCCAAAAGCAGTTCTCCTGATCATAGGAGCATGGTACGTTCCTGGACACTACCACAAGCTCACAGACGAGCTCAAGAACCGTGGCATTAGAGTCATCTGTGAGCAGCTACCAACAAACAACAACGTCGTACCGCCTAACAAGACCATCGATGATGATATCAACTTCATCAAGGAAATAGTCTCCATGGAGACCGCTGAGGGCACGAACCTCACCATCGTTTGCCATTCATATAGTAGAGCACTAGCGTCTGCCGCTCTGCCGTCTTTTGCTGTCTTGCCGGAATCTAGCAAAGGAGGCGTTTTTGATGTGATCTTCATGAGCGCCTTTATTCCTTCCGAGACAGAATCTTTGGCGGGTAGCTTTGGCGGAAAGTTGCCGCCCTTCCTGGTGGTTCACTCCAACAGGACTCTCGTGCCAACCTACCCCATTCAGCATTTCTACCATAATTTGCCCGAAGACGAAGCCCAATGGACCGAAAACCTACCTGTAGCTCATGGTACGGAGGCGCAATATGCCCCAATCAATTGCGAGAAAGCAGCATGGCGTGTTATTCCTTTGACATACATCATATGTGAGGAAGATCAAGGATTGTTGTTCTTTTTACAGGAAATGATGATTGGGAAAGTGGAGGAACAAGGGGCCAAAGTAAAGCAATATCGTCTGCCTTCCTCTCATAGTCCGTTCTTAAGTATGCCGGAGAAGGTTGTTGAAGTTGTATTGGAAGTCATGAGCTCGCGAGAAACTTAACGGTATTGATCAGCTAAAGGGCCTTGTGCTGTCGTAACTGCGGTTTCATCCCTACCAAATCTATTACCCGAATACGAACGCTGCATTGTCCTTTACTTGTGTATGTGACCCAGCCGCGAGGTCTAACATTCTGGGTTGGAACATGAAAGATGGGGCACCGATTCTACTCGATCATCAGCGGAACATCAACTGCGCTCTGAATCATATACAAGAACACCAGACCATGCCTGCACAGAAGTGATAGAAGGGAGGTAACAGATGCCTGAACACGAAAATGAACAAGCATGATGGTTTAAATTGTGCCATGAGAACATCAACCTTTCCCGCTGAACAAAGAAGACGCCGCAGAACACCGAACAAGAATATCTCACAAGTGAGAATGCCAGAATGGGTATAAGTATTCTTACTTTTCTCCTTGGTTGATTCATTTTCTTTCTCTCATAAACCTCATCACTCCGACTCCTACACAATTGTCCAGCCACAACAACAGCCATTTATTCACAGCCAAAAACACTCACATTCAAAGACCAGCTTTCACAAAATGTGTCACACAATCTACCAAACTCTGAAGTGTGTTGACTGCAAGACAGTCATCACAGTCGTCGACGAGCCGAAGTTTCAGAAGTGCAAGCGCGCTCTTGAAAACCAGACTTGCCATGGACATACCGACATCACACACGTCAGCCGCTTCCTTTGCAAAGAATGCGCCTAAGATGAAGGCTTTCACTGCAATTATGACCAAACTTGGCAGCCTATGAGTCCAACTGCAGTGGCATCGCTCAGGGGTCTCCTATGTCCTAGGTAAGGTTGTTCTTCTGATGTGGTAGACTTGGTAGAAAGAGAGAAAACAACAAAGAGAGACAAAAAGAGTGGAGGAGGAAGAAGAGGTACACGAGGGAAAGCGGATCATCAGTAGATAGATAGATCGTGAATAGAATTCTAGTGGCGGCGCCTGGTGTGCACTCTGCTGTAACTAGTAATATGTGAGAAGAAAATGATACAAAACCATGATAAAAAGAAAACCGAAGAACGGACTCTACCGATTTGTGCCACGTCAAGGGATCGAACCTTGGACCTTGTCATTACTAGTGACACGCTCTACCACTGAGCCAACGCGGCGCGATCTGATTGGTTGAAAGCCGGCCGCCGTTAGTGAGCTCATGGAGTATTCACACTCATCTCGTATTATTTAGTACAGGCTCATTAAGTCTTTGATGTTATGGATAGTTTCTAGTGAGTTTGGCCGTTCTATTTGGTATACCGTACAAAGAGTGAATGAAATTAACATTAGCAGTCTGAACACCAAGCCTCACCATTTGGGTATAACCAATGCCTTCCTTAAAGTCTAAGCCACAAAATTCTTCAAGATTGTTCAAAAACATGCTGTATGTAGGTCGATAAACAGCTCTAGTATGTACTGCGAGTCCGTTTCATCGGATGCGAAGGGCCGAAATCGCATTTTTAGCTATCGTTAGCTGCTGCTTGGTAATCAGGAGGTAAAGCCCCTTGTTGGGTTTGTGGTTGCAAGGGGGTACGAAGCGCTGTACGATATGTCGGAACTCTACTGAGCTCAGCGAACTCCTCAGAATTGGTAGAAACAGTTTCGGATGAGCTGCGTGAAAGATCGTGGTTCTGGTTGTACTGAGAGGATTCGTGGGTGTTCGACCCCTCGCCTGTTTGGCTGCCATTCGCGCCTGTATGATGTTGAGAGTTCGTACCAGACCCGTTTGCATCTGAGATATCTTGTTGCGGACTGTGGCGAGGGATTTGCCAGTCTTCCACATTGCCATATAGCTGATCGAGAATATGCTCTCCATATACTGGTGGAACGATAGATTCATTTGGTGGGCCTTGCGCACTCGGAGATTGATCGATCAGATTGCCTTGATCGTCAAGAGTCATAAAGGGAGATATGAAGATAGAGACAGGAATTCCCATGTCAAGCTTGAAGATCAGTCTTTGTAACTTTCGTAATCATTCGATGGAGTACTTACATGTGAAACATGCCCATCTTGGTTCCGAATAGGTATGTGGATTTTCAGTTTATGATAGACCCTGATTCCCTGGGCATCTATGCCCTGGATGCAGTCGCCAAGTCTCTTGGGTAAGTTAAGAGTCTGCTTTATCACCCATCCTTCCTGGTTTGTTTCCTCTATGTTGTCTTGCCAATACTGCTCTCTTGAAATCTCGAAATCCCACTTAGAGATCTCGCGCTTGCTCTTATGCTCTCGTGTATAGATGTAGTGTCTGCTGTGCATACTGAACTCGTGAAACTCCACTAGTGTTGCGACGATTCGCTCCAACTCAATGCCTTTCACGAGTGGTGTAAATCGTGTTTCCAACACAATAGAACCTCCAAATACGGCTGCTTTTGTCGGTATGGACACTGAATAGTCGACTTTATTGACCCATGTCTGCTCGACACTCATGTTGTGCATGAACTCCAGAGCAGTTGGCGCAAATGTGCGGATAATTCGAAGCTTTTTGTTGCAACTGATATGGCGAGCCAGCTTGCCCCTGCCGATGGTGGCCCTCAGACCATAAGTGATGGAGGCATCCTGGATACCTTCAAGGCTCTCAGAAGTATCGCCAGGCATCATCAGCTCAAAGGGCCACTCATAGTTCCCAGCTGGCAAAGTGAAGCTCTTGCCGCTGCTCCCTATCAAGGGGGGCCATTTGTGCTTGAGAATATTGGTATTATGAGCCACGCCTGGGTCTGACAACCATGCATGGCGCACAGTTCCATCCAGACGAAGTCTGATGTCCTCAAGCTTTAGAGGAGATTTTAAACAGAGAACTACGACCCCCTTGAGTAGCTGGTCAGAGGATTCGTATCGATTGCCCCAGAAGACGACAAAGTCTCGTTCTAGTCTGATGACAGTGTTAGAATGGAGACTCTAATATTGAAGATTTATGCTGGACCTGAATACCTGATTTCGAAAAGTGAATATGGAGCTGATGTGACGCCGCTGAAGGAAGCACTTAGAGGCGGACTGTTGGGATGAGTTGCGGAGGCTTGCATGATGCTGACAGGCTCTGACACTAGGTTTTGCAGAGCTAGGGCATTTTATCGAAATGGAAATTGGGGAAATTTACGACCAACAACAAATTCTCCAAAAAACGACAACATTTTACTGAAAAGGTGGGAGTTCTGTTGGGGACTTGCCAGGTATAGCCCAATGCCTCGGCATCCGCGTGGGCCGATCCGATAGACGATAAGATTTGTGTCATGAGCTGATCTGACGATAGCATTTAATCTGACCCGGAATGATCGGTAAGAATTACGCATGACGGATAAGCATGTAATTTATCCCGTGAAAAGGCATTTTTTTCGTACGTGTGCTTTCCCGGCGAGGTCTAGGCTGCGTAATCACTGGCCACATTTGCATGTGATGGGATCCGCAAGTCCACCGCGTTTTTCTTTCTTGTGATTCCAGAACAGCCTTACGAAGTGTGATTCTTGAGATTAAATATTTCATATGAAAATTCCACATTTCGTATTTCTTTAGTGACATTCATTATCTACTTCCGTTTCTAACCCCTGCTGCTCATGGGCTGCTCTTAGGCTCCTGCATACTGTATCATGCCCCCCATCTGCCAGGCGGCTTAGTAGAGTCTGACGAAGCTTAACATGTCCGATATCATCTATAAATAGCAAAAGTCTGCTTTCAGTATGGTATATCTTCATGTAGTAGCTGCATGAATTGCTGGTTACTGTGAAACCACTCCCCGATATGGAAAGTCGGATCATACTCAGCATCAGGAGCTGAATCCGTCGCATTGCGATGTATTCCGCCCGGACTATCCGCGGCCTCAGAATTGTCCATTGTTAGGTCAGTTGAGCTTGATTCACTAGTATTAAGTGGGTTTGGGTATGATCTGACGCAGAGCCGAGCCGTTTTGCTGAGAAGTTCGTATAATCGATGCGGGTGCGTTACCGGTTCCTGATTCGAGGTTTCTGGCTTGAAAGAGGTTGCGAATCTGTCCAGACGATCTAAGTCCCCCGAGCTTGCGTGTCGGACGGCATGTGTAAAAACTATACTGAATGGAAAGAAAGGCGTATGTAAGACAGCCCTTGTTGAAGAAGTCAGTTTAGATCGAGATCAGAATGACGAAAATAGGGCGCTGAGCGTCATTGTATTCCGGGGGTCCACCTACCAGTTGATGTATCTTCTGATCAACAAAGGATCCTTGCAACCGTTGACAAGTTTCATGCATTGATCATGCAAGTCCAAAGTGTTGCGCGCGACAGTGATGCAGCTTTCATGTGCATCACTACCCCCAGAGTCAGGGAATGCTCTGAGAACCATCGACATTAAAGCTGATTCGCAAACCAGGTCGCAATGCAGGTAAATGATCTTCATAGGATCATTCTCCATGCCTCCATTCAGAGCCAGTGCTTGCTGAAAGATTGGTTAGGCAGATTATGATGTGACAAATAGCTGCACTTACTGTGACATCGCCATGGGTTTCATCGATTATGGATTGGAGTTCATGTGCAAGATTCTTCGCAGCGTCGCAGCGTGTATCGGTTGAAGCTGTCAGGCCATGTGAACTGTAAAGTTGATCATAGGCCTTTCCCTGTATTCGTCCAAGACGAATAGATCGATGCTGGTGTAACGGAGTCGGCAAGGTAATTTCAGAGTCTCTGATACCAGAGCAACGTCCCAATCTCAATGACATGCCCTTTTCGTAGGCGTATACAACCCAGAATAACTGGTTCTGCGTCTTGTTATTACGCTTCTCCAACGAACCGAGCCGATGGTAACCTAGCGTCTGACAGAGACTCATGGCTGTTGATATTAGGATCCATGCTTGTGATGCTTTGCTTTCCTCAACCATGTACAACGCCTGCGATGCATTAGAATACTTCTTTGGACTATACTGGCTGGGTGCCTACTCCAAGTGCCAAGGCAACGACGAGCTCCATTGATGCGGGCAGTAACAGAGGAAGCTTCAAAAGGGCGCTGCCAACATTCTCTCGATAAAATTGACAGTATTCTCGGTACTTCGCCTCTCCGTGGATGACGGCGTATTCTGCAAAGACGTAAGATAAGAAACTGTTCGCAATTATGAACTCTGCTTCGGTGTAATCATTGATACCGAAATACACTTTGGTACATATTTCATGGAAAACATTGAGCGGAAGGAACCTGCATATCCAAACAATTCGGTGATCACTCGAATGTGCTGAAATATTGTCAGAATCCGTTCTTTAAAGACAATCACAGCAGCGTACCTTTTGCCCAGCGCAGTATTTCCAAAACGGCCTCCAATGGAGGTGTAGGGAGGTTCTTTGGTGGCGCCGTTGTTAACAAACCTTGTGTGGGCCGAGATTGTTCCAAGGCATTGGAAAGGCTCTTCAACGAAGAGACAGTGCTCTTCCATTCATCGTTTGTTGGGGCCAAGTCACTATCCTGTACAATAGATCGAACAAAGTCGATAATGTGTGCTGAGTAATCCCAACGTTGGAGTGGCGCGGACAAACACGCATCCTTAGATTTTGTAAGCCCCTCGCTTACTTCAACTGGGGCCAACTGTTGAGCCGTCGAATGATGCTCTTGTGCTGGTGGTTGTGCTGCGACTCTGCCCAGATCGATCCCTGCTAACAGGGACTTGATGCTGCTGACATCGCGAGAAATGTCATCGATCTTTCGCTCACTATTTGGTAGGTATTAGCTGAGATTTACGGATAATTCAACAGACCCCAGTTACTATTGTTCGGAAACCAAGACTCTTTGCCTGGCAGTAGTTGGCTTGGATGCGACTTTGCTATGAGTGCAGTCGACTCGGGCAGATAGGCAATTGGAACAAGGCGTCCCTCTATCACATCCAATCTAGCATAAATTTGTCAGATAGCGTAAATTTGCAGCGGTAAACGAATGCACCTTTCGTGCTCGGCATTGATCGCACTGGTCCACAGATTAGTGCCTGAATTCGGAGAGGAGTATTGGGCGACCATACCGAGCGACGACTGATCGCCGGACGATTGAAGCTTCTGTTGCCAGCCGGAGACGCGCGGGGTTCCATAGTGATTATTTCGTTAGTTGCAGGAGTTTGTCATGGGAAATTGATGGTATTGAAATTCAAGAGGAGCTGCCACTAGATGACAAACCCGTCGGAAACGCGCGGAATTCCAGGAATTGGTCAGATGTGGGTTCTGTTGATCCAATCAAGATTGCTAATTCCGCCTCTCCTTGACTTGGTCCATCGTCTTAGTACAGAGCTCAGAGTTCAACATTGGGAAAGAAAAGCAGTATAAGTAGTTGTCTTCATATCTATAAACTAGAGAATGAATAACAAAAAGCCACAATTCAGGAATTCCACAAGTTCAACTATCTAACTCCTTCAAACCTTCAACATGTCTCATAACGTCCTCGTCACTGGAGCCGCTGGCTACATCGGTGGCTCTCTTATAGCGGATATCCTCTCACGCGCTGATGAAACCCTGAAGGCTGTGAACATATTCGCAGCTGCTCGAAGTCAAGATCAGGTCGACAAGATCTCCAAGCTCAAAAGAGTTCAGACCCTTCAAATCGACCTCCAAGACAAGGCTGCTGTTGAGGACGCCATCGACAAGTACGAGAGTGAGTATACCATAAGTGGCTTACTTATTCGTAACTGACCGTTCACTCAGTCGACATCGTCATCCACACAGCCGGTGCCATATTTCCGGCCATGCTATCCACCATGCTTAGTGGTCTTGGGAAGCGACGCCAAGCTACCGGTCACAAGACGTACCTGATTCATGCAAGTTATCTCCGTTTGTGGCGAGAACTCAATTGACACTTTGGTAGTCTTCGGTTGCTTCAATGTTTACAGCGGAAGGTGGATGGCCCCACGGGAAGGTGAAGGACACAGAGCCCCTCATTGAGAGGCAAAGGGATCTTGACCTTGAAAACCCTGTCCGAAAGGTGAGTCTCGAATCATAGGTGGCATATGTCTTTACCCGTTACTGATAACAAGGCAGACAAGCATTGTACTTGCTGATGAAGGCAAGGCGCAGGATGTTGTGACTTTCAACATTCCGATCCCACAGACCTGTAAGTGTCTCCCTCGACTTTGACTTTGACTACGGATCGATTGTTCGAAACAGAATGCTGATATTGTGGTAGATGGGCGTGGGACCGGCGAGTGCAGAAAGCTCTCTGTGAATATCCCTGCTTTGGTTCGAACTAGCATCAAGCTGAAGACAGTCTACAAGTTTGACCAAAACTCGGTATGAGATATCCAAACAAGATTGTCTTATTGAGACTGATTTCTAATCCTCATGTAGTCTCCTGGAGCCGTGCACATTTCGGATCTTACAGGCCTGTATGTTCTCATCTTGAACAAGATTCTGAAACAGGAACCCATCGCTGTTGGAAACGACGGCTACTTCTTTGCAATTGCGCATAGCTTCAGCTGGTGGAATATTATGGATAAGATTGCTGAAAGGCTCTACGCTCGTAGTCTTGTCAATGAGTCTACCCCGAAGATCTGGCCAAGCTACGATATGGCAGCTGATAGTCTTGGATTTCCACGTCAGTACATTGTCCCCATGAACATGTCTAAGTAAGTCACTCACCATTGAAACATGGATATTTGCCTGACGGATTTTAGTGGAGGACCCATTCCAGAGAATGGGCCCCAGCTGGGATGGAAACCCAAGTGGGATAATGAGCAGCAACTTCTGGATCTTATTGACCAAGAGATCCGAGACGTGCAGGAACTTGATACTGTAAAGATGGGTCTTTTCGACAGCCTCATTTCTGGAAAGACTCAGTAGAGTTGAACATCATCACTTTAGGTATCATGCTATGTAGGATAGTTACCTAGACCAGCAAGCTCACTTTCAATATGTCAACATGACATAAAAGAACCACTTCTTCATACGCGTTCAAGTCCATCAATGGAAGATGTCATTGTGACCAAAATTCGGCAACGTCTACTAGGCCCCACTCGCTTTCTAACGTTAATTGATGTAAAAGATGCATTCCTTTCTACTCTGGGGTTCTCCGTTGGTTAATCTTGCGAGAAGATCCCGTCATGTCTTAAACGGAATGCGGAATGAGGCCAAGTACGTCACCATCACCTGTCAATCGACGGCAAGCTATGGATGCCGCGCAGTCCATTGCTATAACCGGCTTTATGTGGCTGTTGGTAACCAATGGCCATGGCGGCGCCGTGAAATTTGTTGCACAAATCACACGTTGAAGTTGCTCGCTGGCAGACTCAAATAAACAAAACCACTTGGGCTCACAAGACAACCGTGCCAGCGGACTGTGCCGTTTCATTATATGAGTCGGTTGTGGTCTGCAACTATGCTGGATATAAGGAGTTGACCATCGTTCTCGTCCCTGGATCCGGTTCCTGCATCATGCAGGTGATGTAACTAGGCCACCGTAGTGACAGCCACAAAGCTCATATAGTTATGACGATGAGGGGCCATGCCGAGAACGATCCAGGACCCTTTGCTGTCAAACCTTATCACTCCCGAAGCGGCCAGGTCGATCTGTTATATTCTCCGCCTATTGTATACAAGGAATGCGAATACCGTCTAGCAAAACTCAACATCAAGCCCCCACGAGCTCCAGGTCCTGACTAGTTAGTTGCGAATCACCTTGATTTGCAATTTGTGACGCTAAGAAAGGCCAGAGTCAGGGCGGATCGCCACAAGGCAAGCCCGCCCTGCCTTGCATTCCAGACATATCGTGGGCCCTGGCCGCATCTAACTTAGTGTCAAGGCCCTTCCAAGCAATAAGACATGGTCGGATCCGTTTATTTGTTTTCATTCAAACATCTGTCTCACCTTGTCTCTCATTCTCGGTGCAGTTACACGCTCTTTATCGAAAATGACTCTGACAAAGGCTTTCCCACCTCCCACTGGGTCAGCAGTGCTGGTATGTTCCATGTCTCACTATCATATCGTTTTCGTTTATATAAGCGATTAACCATGCTGATGTCTCCAACAGGGTGCGACGTTCAGTTTACTCACCTTTGTGGCTGTTATCATTGCTACCAGATTTTTTTACCGAATAAGAATCCAGAAAGAGAAGCTAGTCACGAGCGACTACTTGATGGTCATAGCTTTATGTGCCGCTATCTCGTGTGCAGCTTTCGATGTTGTCTTCCATAGCCTCAATGTTCTCAGGCCGGGGATTAGTGTCGGCTTTGAGAATTATAATCCAGGTGAGGAGAAGGTAGAATACATCTACAAGGTAGGGAATTTCGAATATTACCTACTCCTACGCCAGTGTTAACTAACTCCATTCAAGATGTCATGGGCTAGCGAAATCCCGTTCTATGCAACAACATATCTCACGAAAGCGATTCTACTCGCCATGTACTTCCCGATCTTCCCCAGGTTTATGGGGAGGCGTCGCAGGACGCTTTTAATCAGCATTTGTTACTGTGTGCTCGCCTATACTGTGACTCTTTGCATGCAGCTCTTTTCTTGTATGCCTATCGAGAGGCACTGGTATGTCCCACCAACGATGTCTCACCTTGGGGTCATTTGCTGATACTCTACAGGGTGATCACTCGACCTATGACCGGTTGCGACTGGCGATTGCAGGGTATTGTCTTCCAAGTCTCTTGGGCGCTGTCCTTCTTGGGTAGTCTTATTAGTATGTTATAACACTCCCCGTCTTTCTGCCCGCAATTCACTAACGCACGATGTTAGTCTTGATTCTTCCTTTTACCGTCATTGGCGATCTCGACTTGACTAAGCGAGCCAAGTTTGGTTTGTATTTTGTAGCGCTAGTCGGTGTTCTTGATATCGCTATCTCCTTGATCCGGTTCTTGAACGTTGAGCTTGGCGACGGTGGCTCGTTCCGATCCTTCAGCACGATTGGTAAGTTACCCCAAGTCCATTGTTTCGTAACTCTGCTAAACCTCTTCAACAGAGCTATGGAGCTCTCTCGACGTCAACATTGGCCTAATCGCTGCTTGCCTTCCGTCCATTCGAATGCTACTAGGACGTATCACGAGGCCCGATGACTACACATTTGACGAGGCCAAAACCGCACGATCTTCTCGTGCCATGGAGCACCGTGAGTTAGAGGAAGTCGAAGATTCTACTTACTTGGGTGTCAACAACAGTGCTGGGCCCTCCCGCTCCAACAGAGTGTCTCGGACCAATTCCAAGGCGCCGGAGCCAAGACCTGAGCGGTCATGGAAGGAGGAAGAGGGTTATGACACCGACTTCGAGCTTGACAACATCAATGTTGAAGCTCTTACCAAGGACCAGGCGCAATCGTACTGGTCAACTCCCTAGTATTTTCCTTTGTCGCAAAGATGTACCATATAGCTTGACCTTGAGAAACGTCACATGTTCATACAACCGGATAGTCTGTAAAATATTGTCAATACCAGCATGCTCAAAGCCCGAAATCATACCAAATCTTTAGCAAATATTTGACGTTATCTGTGCTGGTCAAGTACCTCTCAATATGATAACAAGGCACGGTCATCAGCAAGGCTAAACCACATCATTATCGATATCTTTGTGATAAATTCAGTACTAACTGGACAAATTTGCTTCACGGCTGGAATTTTTCAACGTTGAAAATATAATATGTATATTAAATACTTGGTAATTATCTTGGAATCGTCTTGTTCTTCTCATGTTAAGTGTTAAATATTTATTCTTTGCAATGCAGGACAAGTTCATTATGACGCGCTCTGATAGACATTCGCCAAACCAACGCGTCGTGTCACATTTGGCCCCCAAATCAAGAGACATAATGATCCAACATTCATCCCGATCTTGGCTCATCTGCATCAGGTTAGGCTATTTCTTTTCCGTAAAACTGGATCTCGGAACCAATCAATAACGATCGTGGTTTGAGTGCGCCCTGATTTCACTGACGAAACTCTACTTGAAGCACCAACATACTTTCCCTCTTTCCTAACATGCTCTGTTACCCCTCACCGTTGCAAGAAGCCACAGAGCCCATTTTGGAAAGATCCCGCTACAGGCGAGATAAGGGCACGCTAAAAGCTGGAGAAATTCTCCGAGTGCACATAATAGTGCTTATGTTTGTAGGCATAAGCCAAGCAGGGCTAAATCATGAAGAGTTAATTGGGCTTATTTTTTTTGAAAAAGATTTTTATTAATAAAATGAATAAGCAGAGGGTTAAACAAATATGCCTTATGTCTCGTATTCGTATGGTAAAATCTGCTTTGGGTCTTTAATAAATGGAGAAATTATCCGTAAAGTCAAGCGTTAATGACTTAATCTGACAGCCAGGGTGCTTCGTCTGACATCCACGTCATCAATCCTTCTTTCTCCTCTCCGCCATTCGAGCCAATTTCGACCATTTCAGACAGAACACCATCAAAAGATTGAATACAATGCCGACTCTCAATAGCTGGTGGTGGCACTTCCTCGAGAATTATGTCTACGCTGTGCCAGATCCTCCCCCGCGCAAACGCATCAAGCCCATGGAGGTGATCTGCGTGGGTCCGCCCAGGTCTGCGACTGAATCTCTTCAGGCCGCGCTCTTGAAACTTGGGTATGACCATACTTATCACGGCTGGGATATTGTGCACGAATACCCAAACTATTCCTCTAAGTGGGTTCAATTATGCCGCAAAAAGTGAGTACCTGCTATTGCCTGCAGCTTTGGGAAATGCGTTGACGTCTTTGAGATGGTTTGGACCAATGGATGGAAACACCACCATCACAAAAGAAGAGTTCGATGAAGTGATCGGACATTCTGTTGCCGTTACTGATGCAGCAGCCTCGGCCTTCGCCGCCGAACTCATCGCTGCCTATCCTGATGCCAAGGTTGTGCTCAATCACCGCAAAGACCTGGACGCATGGCATGCTAGTGCTATGAAGACCTTGGTTGATGTTAACAAGAGTTGGCCTCTTTACATACTCTCGTGGCTCGGTAAAGAGTGTTTTTGGACCTGGCATGCTTACGAGCGCTTTTTGTGGCCTGGCTTGTTCCGGGCTTTGGATGGTAACATTGTGACCGGAATAGCGAGAAATGGGAAATGGGTATACAAGGGTAAGAAGCTCGAACCGGTTTCCTCAGCTCGGAACTTCAGAGAAACAGGATGTACTGACCTCTCCAATAGAATACTGCAACATGATTCGCGGCCTTGTGCCCAAGGAAAGGCTCCTCGAGTGGAGCGTTGAGGATGGATGGGAGCCTTTGTGCAAGTTCCTGGACAAGCCAGTCCCCGATGAGCCTTTTCCCCATGCGAACAACCAAGCAGCCTATAAAGAACAAGAAATAAAACTGCAGAACCGGTATATGATTGGTGCGCTGCCAGGCCTTGGGATCTTATTTACTGTTGGTATCGCAACTGGTGCTGTAGCGTACCAGCTTATGTCGCCAGCTTGAGATCTGGAGAACAGTTCGGACCGTCATGTTTCCTATGTAGTTTGAACTCAAGTCACTCATTATTCCATTCAATCAATATTCAATTATTATTAATGGGTCAAGTTAGAGTGTTCGGCATGAAAGGGCAATTTAACTTTATGATAGCGGCATCGGCTCGTGATCATCGACATTTAAGCTCAGCCCAGTACAATCCACGTGCATGCTGCTACCTCTACAAAAGGTCATCTGCGAGACCAAAACCACACGGAATATTGCGAGCCGTGTTGGGATCCCCATCTGCCTGACAAGTCTTGGATTAAGCTATTCTGTCTTCACATAGGAAAAGCCTCAGCCATGTCAGGCCTTCTGATCTCACATAGCTGATCCTTTGATAAAACACAACTGGAGATTCTATCATGGGCTATTTCCTAGGCCATCCACCATTTTCCACATTGACCGTGAAGCTCACGGAGGAACAAACCCCGACTCAGACCATTTTTGCAGGCATCCATTCTCAGAATCGCTTTGAGATTCAGCCTGAAACCGTGGAATCAAGATTCTTATCTCAATGTGAAAAGCGAATGACCTTTTCTCCTTGTGCCCCGGATTTTCAAGAATGAAGGATTGGAGGACCGGGCCGAATTTTCGGCTTACTGGCGATCGGTTGGATGTGATTTGTGGAGGTTGATATATGACCATGGAGAAATAGCCTCTACAAGCTAGACTTGGTCTGACAGTGAGACATACGCCACCTGCTCAAATGTCTTGGTCGGACATTCTATTGGTTAGCCACCTTCCTAATTTAGCTGCCATGGGAGCTCGCGAACGGACTTTGATGTTGCATTGAAACTTGTGGAGTGATGAAATCGATCACAAGATCGTTTTGGACGCATGGAAATCTCCGAGCTTGCTTGCCAAGGCCATAGTCTCTCGAAATGCCGGACGGTTCGCATTCGGCCAAGATTTAATGCACACGTCACGGCAGTTCAACCCTCAAAGTCCATTTGAATAGTAGAACCTACGTAGCATCGCAGTCCATGATGTATAGCAGGTTGTAACAGGGGAGAAAATATCTGAGTCAAGTCGAGATGTCACTGGTCGTGCCAGTTCATGGGCCCGGTGCCGCTATCACGCTCTTGCGAATACTACCTTACTTCATAACTATCCATATTAACGTTCCAGCTTATGGAAATAACCGCTATTGGGTTACATCGTCACCATCGGATATATCAAATGACATGCGTCCACTTGCCTTATCTCGATGCTATTCATCCTGTCTCCAACCTTATCGGAGAAGACCTGTTTTTCGGGCCCTGTTATCAAATGCCATGAGAGAATGGATTTCAAGCGACATTATCACCCGACGTTTATTTCGCCTTTCAAGACCTTACGGGGTCCCATCTCCTTATCTGGGGGTCTCATGCCTCCCTCTGTTCTCTATCTTTCACGTGCTGCGACGAAAGATAGACGAATCTGCAACGTTGCAGTCGGCCGCATCTGACTTGGGTCGTTCACTCGTTGACCTCTGTTATGACTGATTTGAATCAATTTGGAAGCCATCACAGAAATTCCAGTATTTCCAGAGTCACTTGAGTATTCTGCACATGTTCCCCTTTGAGAGGCTGCAACTTGTTATGTCTTTGAAAGCCCTGCTGAGGAAGATCAATGACTTTCCAGTGTGACGATATTATTTCTTGCCCATGTATCAATGTTTGTGTTCAACGTCTTGGCGGGTGTTTCCCGAGCATATATAAACCCGCAGAGAACCGGGCATTGAGGTTTGTGAAGCCAAAATAACACTAACTACAACACTGAACACAAGACTACCAAACATTTTCAAATACCCCCAATAGCTCAACTAACTGCCCAGGATGGTCGCACTCGACGATATGACATCCAACATTACCATCCCCGATCTGGTCGTTCCAGCGGGTGACGATGAAGTCTCTGAAGAGGCAACTGGCCGTGTCAACGCCGTCTACTTCACTAACTGGTACAATTTGTCATCCTTATCTGGTCGAGTGTTTGACTAACTGAGTGCAGGGGTATCTACGGTCGCAACTATCAACCCGCTAACCTTCCCGCATCACAGCTCACTCACGTGCTCTATGCTTTCATGAACGTTAGGGCTGATGGAACTGTGTAAGTATTCCCATATTTGGACATACCTCGGCCAGATGCTTATACCATACAGCTACACTGGCGATTCATATGCCGATCTTGAGAAGCACTACCCCGGTGATTGTAAGTACATCTGATTCAACAACCTTGGTGAATGCTACTAATCTCTTACCAGCCTGGGAAGAACCCGGTAAAAATGCTTATGGTTGCGTCAAACAGCTATTCCTCCTCAAGAAGGCCAACCGAAAGCTCAAAGTCATGCTCTCCATCGGCGGATGGACATGGTCGACCAACTTCCCCGCTGCCGCCGGCTCTGCTGCGACTCGATCGACCTTCGCTAAGAGTTCCGTTGCTCTCATGAAGGACTGGGGCTTTGACGGTATCGATGTCGACTGGGAATACCCAGCCAATGCTACCGATGCGAACAACATGGTTCTTCTCCTCCAAGCCGTTCGCAGCGAACTCGATGCTTACTCTAAGCAATACGCAAACGGATACCACTTCCAGCTGTCCATTGCCGCCCCAGCCGGTCCTGATAACTACAACAAGCTCAAGTTCAAGGAGCTTGGGTCCGTTCTTGATCACATCAACCTCATGGCTTATGACTATGCCGGGTCATGGAGCGCCTTCTCTGGACATCAGGCCAACAAATACTTCAACTCCAAGATCCCCAATGCGACCCCTTTCAATACAGACCAGGCTATCAAGGCGTACATCAACGGTGGCGTCCCTTCAGCTAAGATGGTCCTCGGTATGCCCATCTACGGCCGCGCTTTTCAAAACACCGCCGGCCTTGGACAGCCCTACTCTGGTGTAGGATCTGGAAGTTGGGAGAACGGCATCTGGGACTACAAGGTTTTGCCCAAGGCCGGAGCCAGCCTTGTCTATGATCGCGATGCCCAGGCATCCTACAGCTATGACTCCAACACCAAGGAGCTCATCTCTTTCGATACTCCCGGTATGGTCAAGAACAAGGTTCTTTACATCAAGAACAAGAGTCTTGGAGGAAGCATGTTCTGGGAGGCGTCCGCTGACAAGACGGGTGCTGACTCGCTCATGGGCACCAGCGCAAAGAATCTTGGTGGTTTGGATACCACTAACAACTGTCTGACCTACCCCAACTCTCAGTACACGAACATCGCCAAGGCACTGAAGTGATGACGAGGACTTGGACACTCTCCAAGAACTGTTTAAGCAGCAAGAGAGTTTGCTTGGGACTCACGGTCGTTATATAGACAATTGTACACTATCGCTTTAGACCAATAGACATTCGTTAAGCTTTAATATCTGAGACTCTGCGCCCCTTAATCGATCGCTATACAGTGACTAGACGCCATTGATTGTACCCTGACAGATTACCAATACACAGAAATACCCATAGTCAAGCTACTAGATACGAGTCCCAGTACAATAGAATGGATGAGGAATTCCGATGGCTTACTGTTCAGTATCCGATGTTCGTCTGGGCTGCGGCCCGCGAAGCGGAGAAGGCACCTGACGGTCGGGTCAATCATGGAAGAAGCGGTAATGGATTCCGTCAACAAAAAGACACTATAAGAAATGGCATTCTTTATCTAGGCTATTGCTGAGCTGGTGTACCACTGAGATGGTGTGTTACACTACTGCTAGGCCAGAATTTCCATCATCCCATTTGCATATCAACGTCACGAACTTAAGAGATGGTACCAGAATTATCGGCACAGTTGAACACCTTGGCGATCAGACCAGACCTATATGCATCTTTTATAGCTACGGCCACGCTGTAACTTCAAAGAGGGTTAGATATGGCAAATGCTGTCAGGGAAGACTTTTGACTTACGTTCCAGCAATAACCATGAAGGTGCCGAGCAGTGCGATGAGGGCATGGGACCAATATGCTGCTTTCCTAGCAGAAGTATCTTTTCTGTAATGCTTGAAGTCCTGCATCCATAACAAAGTAGGGAAGATCAAGCTGAAGGGGGCAAAGCACACAGCTCCTGCAAGGCCTAAAAGGTAGTTGAGAATGGGAACAGCTTCAGCGACGATGAAGGCGAGGACTCCGAGGGTAAGATTACTTCCAATCCAGGTTGCCCAGTGGATCATGGTATTCTGTTGGAGATGTTGTGAGTCTCTGAGAATACGGACAAAGATATACTTAGCAGCGACATGCTGATAGATGCCGACGCCTATGATAAGACCTGGGAGGGCGATTCCATATGATATCTTCTTGAAGAGTGGGCCTGCGCTTCCAAAAGCAGGCGTCGCGAGCCAAACACCGCACCATCTGTAGATAACCAGGGAGAAGGTCAGGTACATAGAAAGCACGAGAGCACCTGTTAACAACACGGCCTTTCTGAAATGGTCGGGTCGTCGCATTTCAGAGAGGACGGGCAAGTACATGGACGAACCACTGTTACTAATGAAGATATTTGCAGTGGCAGTGATACCTGCCACGAAGGTCGGGTGAGTAATAGCAGTCCATCCAAGCTCATAGTCGCCTGTTTGGGGAGCCATTGCTGGGCGATCCTGCTGGGTCACGGCAACGACAAAGATAAAAACGGCTACGAAGAAGGTAAAGAAACCAATCCATGTTAGCCAGCCAAGTCGGCTAAAGGTTCGGACCGAGGAGAACAGAGTGATGGAAATAGCTCCGACAAGAGTGAAGAGAACGGTGCATGCCCCATGGTTGGAGAGGGCGTTGAAAGCTGTCGAAATGGATACGATACCAGCAGCGGATATGAGAACCTGGGCCACTAGGATCTGCAGGCCAACGAGCTCTTTTCCGACACGGCCCCAGAGACGGCCGCACATATCAGCGAGTGCTATCGCACTTGGTTAGGGCTAATCGTATAACCTTAAAGACAGATATTGGAAGCTTACTGTGGCATTCAGGGTGCCGGTTTCGGAACTCGCCTAAGATAACTGCCGTATCTGAACAGCATTGTTAGCTCATGCTAGTCTGGTCACACAAGGGACAGGTCAACTCACAAGTGTTGAGAGTGTGCCAACCAACAAGCGAGAGACTACCGCCAACAGCACCAAGCGTTGCGAATGCTCCGGGTACACTGAGAATGCTCATGGCAAACTGGATCTTGAGAAAGATGATGGTAGCTCGCTGCCAGCTAACAGTTCTGAACTGGACGCCATCATCTATCTGCTGGAAGACCTCATGAGACTCTAGCGTCTCGCCTTTGGCGGAGGGAATATCTTCATCGCCTGGCCGAGGTTTATAGGGTGTAACCTTATCATCGAAACTCTGGGTTTGTATTTCATGGGAAGCCATGTCTCCCTTTGTCTATAGATGATATTCTGCAAGAGAAGGTTTTAGGTGAACGAGAAGAAGAGATATGTAGAACTTTGGATGAGAGAGGAAGTGACTCAATCTTCTGCAACCAAGTCAATGGGCGATCTTATCCTTATTATCTCAAATTCCGAAGCTAGTCACAACCCCAGGTTATTTACCCCGACTTTATCTTTGGTCTAGACCGTCAAGAGATACAGTAGGTAGTACTGAATCGAATTGATTTTGTGGGGGCTTTTGTCAAGTGCAACCTTCAAGACCAATACCGGCCGGCTATTAAATCCAACTCTGGTCATACTCCCTTGACCGGTACTTAACCCCGCAAGCACCTATCGGCAAATGTGTAGAGTACTAAGATTTAGCTTGGGTCCCATGAAGGCGAAAGTCGATTACGGGGACAAGTCCAGCAACAAGTTCAGATTACACGGCAAGAGGCAGCGTGCTCAAGGATAGTAGACGGGGATTCCGCACTTGAGGTCTATATTCCGCTATCGGAGTCATACCCCGTTGACTTGTCAGATACGCTAGGCCTGTGGATCCACTACAAGTCATGCCATTGGCTGAAACAAAGGCAATCACGTCTTCCGAATGGCTGGACAAGAATCCATGAGAGTTAGCGAATCTCTTGAGTCGATAAGGTTCTCTCGCATAGATAAGTTTGCCGATATGGCGAAGTGTCCAACATCTGGTGGCTGGTACTATTAGTATTACTTATACAAAACCTAGAGGTTGCAGCTCTTTAGCCTCTGTTGTCGTCGGTTAAGGGAAACCCGATGCACCAACATGGTAGAGCCGTCGGCTAAGGAATTGGGATATCTGCGATCAGAGATAAGTCATACTGACAAGAAGGTATGCAAACTGGTTCTTATCCGTTTAGAGATTGGGACGAAAGCTAATCGCCTTCTTCCTATCAATTCTCGCCTTTGCTGTAGGCGAGAGTATTCCGGTGGGCGGGCCGCTTGGCGGAAAACACCCATCGGCAAATGTTTCACCTACCCATATCCGCACGCACTGAGGAGCCCAGCAGGCTAATACAACTTGATACCGGAGATGTGGCATCCAAATCATATAAGCAAAAAGAACGGCGATAGGCAAAGAGATGGTCAAATATACTATCCAGACAGCTCGGCAAAAAACATACAACAGCGGGTATTCGCTGGTCGTCACCGACCCAACTACTAATCCGCCCCTTATCAGCTTGACTATGGGAGAGCAGACGGGATCCCGTATTCTCTTGTAGGTATGGTCGTATGTGATTGCTTTGTTGTCGAAACAGCTTATAATGTATAGTGGCAAGGTGACTAATCAGGCCAAGAACGAGAGCTACATACAAGGAGTGATTCAAGCCTGTTCTACCTAGCATTCCGGACCCTGGTCGTTGATTTTTGTAAGTGGAGTCAAGTTAAGAACTGAGGATGAAAACAGAACCACAATCTTATAATAGATTATTCGTGGAATCGTGGTTAAGCTTATCGTTCTCTACCTGTAAGACTTGTGAGAACCTAGTCCAACCCCTCCTTGCCGTGCGCTGATGTATCTACCTTTACTAAAGCAATACCTACAAAAGATCGACTCTTGTCCTGAAACACCACGGATTTGTTGCCCCCCTTGGCATCAAATGACCATATAGTACCGCCCATATCGGCAACGAACCATCGATCACCATCAGCATCATAGGCGAGCCCGACAGCTTCATCAAAGTTCTGCACCATAATTTCATGCTTCAAACCCGTATAACTATCTGCCTCCTCATTCTTCAAGCGTGTCCCGCCCTCATCGAGTTGAACTCTGTTAAAGGTATTGCCGTAGGGCAGCTCTCCGCGATCCGTCCAATAAAGCATATTGGACTCTTCATCAATTGCAAGATCAATTGGTTCGGCTAGGCGATCGAGAAGACAAGTTGCTTGCCGTTCCCCGTCGCAGTCAATGGGCGCACAAAAGATCCTTCCCTTGCCACCTTTGGATGGGCCCTTTTGAGTCCAATAGAAGACGTTTCGTCTTGGGGAGACCGCGATGCCAACACACCATTTAGTGCCGTCGGACGCATCAGAGGGTTCGTTAAGGTCTCCTGTTTGAATCACGGTTTCGAGGTCTGACCCGTCCAGGTTGCAGCGCATGATTCTCAGCCCCTCGCGGTCACATATGTACAGCTTTTGGTGTTCTTCGTCTAGAGCAATTTGCTTGGGCGTATGTATCTGGCCTTTGGATATAATGACCTGTAGATCAGTGCCATCTGGCCGAATGGAGATGACACTTCCATCGTTCATGGGCGGAATTCCCATGCAAGTGATATAGAGACGTTGGTCGTGTCGATTGTAGGCAACACCATCAGGGATTAAGTGAAACTTGAAATCGTCAAAGATGGTGGAGACTTCATTACCATCTAATGTTAAGCTGAGTACTTGTCCTTGTGAGACGATCTCCTGAACGGATTTCCCAGCTATAGGCCTGCTGAGACCAAGCTCAAGAGCGATGAGAACAGTGGAGGTGGTCATAACGGGTAATGCAGAAAAAATAAAAGAAAAGAAAAGGGCTATCGTATATCTTTTGACCAAAAGTCTCGAGGGAAAGTTGCTTGGTATCAAATCCAAAGAAAAGTAGGCTCTCCTTCTCGTAGTTAAGAACGTATGGGTCCAAATATAAATATTTTAGAAATAAGCACTGGTCTCACATATGCGATGAGACGAGCTAATTGATGACCCGGAATGACCGGCGTTACTCTAACCGCAAGAGAGGAATTAATTTGGCTTATTTCAGAAGAAGGCCTAGTTTATTGGTTTCTCTGTTTCTCACATCCGGTATGTGATTTGCTGGTGGACGCTCACGTAACTTCAAACGCGATCCATCACTTTTCGTGGTTCCTTTTCCTACGGAGTGTAGTTCCTTTTCCTACGGAGTAATCAGACAAAGTTAGGAAATGGTACTTGTGTAAATTGGCTTTTAGGTGTGCACAAATGATGCACCAAGTCTCTCGCCATCCAGAATTCGCATAGATAGTGATCATATCTCAAACCCACTAATCACCAACAATTTCCCGTCTTGATATAACTGCCGAAAGGCTTGAGGAAACGTGGAAGCAATATCGCTCATGTCAGCATCCTTCGCTCAAGGTTAGTTTGGTAACCTTTCTGGGTGTAAGCAAAAGGCTGGATAATCTCGATGAATGGAAGGTGCAACGCGATTGAATCCTTCGCTGACTGGATCGCTGATGACAACCATCGCCCATGTCACATCCCTGGCATCTCACTTGTGCCCCCTAGGGCCAGGCTCGAGTTTCTGAAAGAAAGTACCAGGAAATATCATCATCAGGTCATCGCAAAGAAAGAGTTGGTATCAGATTTCCTTTTAAAATCTGAGAGGCTGTCCTCAGTGCGCATTCAAAAGCACCATATCAATCATCCTTCGGCTTCTGTGCGTAGACTACGTAGCTAAAAGGATTGTTAGACACAAGATCTCATCAAGTTTTCCTCATGGTAGAGATAGAAGGGAGATTGCAAAACTTACTAAGGCCAGTACCCATGCATCTTGGGGTTCTTAATCTCCTTCCTCAAAAACGCCAAAAAGACAGTAACCTCAGCACTTGACCAACCTAAACCCTTTTCAAACATTCTCATCACCATCGCCTCGAGTCCACTGAGAAGATTCTCCATCTCCCACGCTCCCAACAGCTTCATTCGCGGGTCTTTAGGCCATGGGTTAAACGGGAGCTTGAAGACTCGTTCTGTGACATTTTGGTAACCGCGCTCCTCGAGCCAACCCTTCCATCTCATAGGGTCTGTGAGACTGGCTCCAAATTTGGAAGAGGCTTGCTCCATCATCGTTGAGAACTTGCGCAGGTGACTGTCTTCGGGGATGGAATCGTCGTCGCAGCCTAGAACACCGACGATGGCTTGGAATTCAACCCAGCCTTTTCCTTTGAGGTGTCTGGTGCTGATTAGCTACCAATATCCTGAGCTTATGAGCGGAATCATATAGACTCACGTGTATGATTGATCAATCAGAGCTGGCCAGTCTCGAATTGCGAGGAGAAGGTCTCGGCCGAATACAAAGTCAAAGCTATCTTCTTTCCATGTCCACTCTCGCTCAATATCATCGACCTCGAAATGGCAGTTTGGTGGCACCCTATGATCTTAATGTTGGCTCTTACCATGATTCTGTTCAAATGGTTCACTCACCAGTCAGGTTGTGTAGGGGCAACGTCAGTGCCAATGACCTGGTTGTTCGTAAGCTACTGCTCCAGCGAGAAACTTCGATATGAATTTCCAGTCTATCGTCGCCAGTATTCCCATTCGCAATACTCACTTCAGCAGCTGGAAACTCTTCAGCCAGTTCAATGGACCAAATTCCTGTTCCGCAACCAAGATCCAGAATTCTTTGGGGGTTTTCTATGGGAGCCAAGTAGCGATTCTTTCCGATCAAAGCACAATATTTGGCATGGCACATGTCGATGCGATCGAGCTCGGCTTCGTCCATTGGTAGTCCATATTCTGCCATCTGTAAGTACTGACCGTAATGAGGTTTTTGGAAATGACCAACCTTCCTTGCCATAAACAGCATAGGTTCTTCCGCCTTCGACTTTTCCGTGCAGAATTGATGATGTCAAAGACGTCAAAGACGACCGCTCACTGTCATTATCGTAGGCCTATGTTTCATCGCGTCGAAAGTTAGCAGGTGGAGACATTGGGGAGAGTCGTATCGCGGGCCCACTAACCTCATCGTCGTCAGCAGCTTGCTGGGTCTAGGTAAGTCAAGGTTAGTCCAAGATTAGCCTTACAGATAATATACTTACAGTGTCAGGCTGGGTAGCCTCTTCTTCGGGAGCGCGAGGAGAGGACATGGTCAAAATTGTCACAACCAGAACCCTTTTTGTGCGTCAGGGAATTGCAAAAGTGGACACGGGGCAAAGGAGAAGGATCAAATACTGAAGGAACTCGTCATAGAAATCTTTTTCGATATTGCAATAACTGCCACCGGGCCATGCCTCCCGTGGTTTTTCTGGGCCGTGCCGCAGTTCGACTCCAGTTTATCTCGGATATATCGTTTTGATTGGGTCGTGATCTACATGTTCGAGACAATTGTTCGGGGTTAAAGAACCTCGGTTGGATATTTATCCACTTTCTAACCTGTCTAGTAAGGAAGACGAATCCCAACAGCACATCCATCGACTATTATGACGTGAATTGTGTCTTGGTTTTTGCATTGCCCCGCCTTCTGCACCCTTAAAGGAATATGTCAATTCATATGTCCAGTGCCCCATGCAGAAAGAATTGCCATTCCATAATCAACGCAAATCCAGACACAGCAGCGTTAAATCCTTCAAGTCACATCACATTATCTCCAGTACGACTTGCATCCCCAATTTGTTACAATGGTTCACCACAAAGCTGAGAAAGCCCTCGAAGAGGCCAAGAAGCTTGTGGCTCAGCTCGAATCATACGAGGATGATCCTATCAGCCATCAGAATGTCCTCAAGCAGACAGACGCAATTCGCTCAGCCTTCCAGGACCCAATGGATCAAATGACACACTTGATGGAGCAGTTCAGTCTCGGAGGTGCTTTTCATACTATCATTGGTATCAGGGCTTATCACGCTATGCCAGAGGATGGTTCCCCTATCACCGCCGAAGAATTGGCTGGCATCACCAATGTGGCTACCACTGTTATTCAGCGCATCTACCGTGTTGCTGTGAACCATGGTATCTTTTCTGAGACAGCGTCTGACACTTATGCTCATAACGACCTCTCACGCATACTCAATCCCCGAGGTTTAGGTTCTTTCTTCCTCATCATCACAGAGTTTGGCCGCTCTTGGATTCATCTCCCCGAGTATCTTCAATCACACAAACCAGAAGATGTCTTTGATCTTACCAAGTCTCCCGCTGTATACTCAGTCGGAAAGGAACACCTCGGCAAATCATACTACGAATTGCTAGAGGTGGACCCTGATCCTGAGCGTCGCGAGCTATGGAACGCCAACATGGTTGCTGTTGATGAGTTAATGCCCGTCGTTGGCATGTTCCCCTTCGCGTCTCTTAAGGGGGAGGTCCAACAAGATCCTGAGCGACCTTTCCTGGTGGATATTGGCGCCGGACGCGGTCAGTCATGCATCGCTATTCGAAAGGATATTGGCGATGCTTTTGACGCCAAGTATATTCTACAGGATCTTCCCGGTGTTATCGGTACAATGGATCCCAAGGACTATCCCGGTTTTGAACTGATGACTTATGATGCCTTTACACCGCAACCTGTCAAGAGTATGTGTGCCTAGAAGCTTAATCATATCCAGGCTCCAAGTCCGCTCTACTCTCAAGAATAATCACTAATTTCATCATTTTAGACGCCCGCATTTACTTCATGCGTAGGTTCCTTCATGATTTCTATACCCCTGTCTGTAAGGAATTCGTTAAGAACACGGCGTCGGCCATGGGACCCGACTCACGTCTCATTATCTGCGACCAGCTAATTCCTGACACGGTCGAGAAACACAAATACACAGATCTGTACTGGCTCGACTTTGCTCTACTGTCCATGACGGGTCAAGAGAAGAAAAGGGCCGATTTTGAGGAGATCTTCGAAGCTGCTGGTCTGGAGCTGGTTAAGATTTATCCTTCTGCATATGGATGCACGGTGATGCTGGAGGCAAGATTGAAGAAGCCCAATTGAGCTTTTATTAGGCTTAGAGGATGAGGGAACGAAAAGTGGGTGGATTTTTGTCTTTGTTGTTAACTTCTTCCGCCTGTCGGCTCAGGTAATGTTTCGTATATCAGGTTGACTCTTTCAACTGTGTCGACCCAGTAAACAATGAACATCGCTATACCTCAAGCTTATTCTGCTTTCAAAAGTCCTTGCCCAATCTCGATATGTGGCAGCTCGCTCACGTATCGTCTAAGCGTTCTGCAGTTTCGATCCTAAACTTCAGCCATATGCACGTCTCTGCAGGAACAAAAGTCCTCTTCCGAATGTACCGAGAGTGGCTTGCATTAGGTGGTGAAATACCAACTGAGTCTATTTTTGTCGTCTGATAGCGTCATGTGTCAATGTCCTGCAGCCTTCATCCGAGAAGCCTCAAAACTTTAAATTACAACGGTCAACCTGGTACCCGGGTCCTCGTGTAAAGTCAACTGCTAGTGCATGATGAAAGCCAATGACCATCAAGGTCCCGTGTTCGTTGTACTGGAGGCATATCCCGAGCTAAAACGGTCTAGAACAACCTTAATATTTTTGTTCGTATGATACTTCGTTGGGGATCATAAGACTACCTGGTCACGAAAACGAGCATGGATTTGAAGATAAAGTTTATCGGTACTTGAAGCTCGTATTCGACTGCCTCTACGCATTGTTCATTATGTGTAGCATGTCGGCAGTTAATTCATCTGAGCGCGAAACACTATTTGGTTACATTGAGAACGATCATGATAATATCCAATTCAAAGAACTTGTATTAAGTAGTAGCGTGACAGCTGCCTTCATATATCCAACTACAAGCTTGGTATCAAGTATATACAAGGAATTAGGATATTTGTATTATCCTCGCAAGTTATGCTCGTATTATAATATCAAAAGAAAATATTTTGTCGCAAGGTAGACATTAAATCAGTTAGTCACCTTGATGGTGCTAGCAACACTGGGAACTCCATTGTTGTTAAGCACGAAGAGCATCCAGTAGCCAGGAAGAGCAATACCCGAGTCGTTGGGGATCTTGAAAGAGTACTTGTTGGTACCAGCACCGGTCAACGCCAAAGGAATGCGGCGCTGATCAGTGTTGACAGTATGTGTAGCAGTGCCATATCGGATGAGCGAAGCACTCTTGATAGCACTGTTGGCTGTGACTGTGATGGTGCTGCCAACCTTGGCAGTGGTAGCTGAGACAGCTGTGATCTTGGGGCGGGTGGCAAGGTTGCCGTTGCCATCAAGAAGGTACTGAGGAGTGTAGATCTGAGCGTCAAAGTGGTTGGTCTTGCAGCTGCCGCAAAGACCTCCACCACCGTTGAACACAGTAGCATCTGGCAGCAGCAGGGACATACTGTGATATGTTCGGGGAATGGTGTTGGGCTGCATTCTAGCGAAAGAGTTGGAGGATGAGATGAACATCTCGGGCTCGAAGACGGCATCGTTGTCAGTGAAAGGGGTAGAGTAGGTCTGACCACCAGTGATGAAGACGTTTCCGTCGGGGAGGACAACTGAAGTATGGAAGATACGGGCGTGGTTGGCAGCACCGTTGTTTCCAACCATTTGGGTCTGAGCAATGGCGCCGGGCTCATTAATAGTGAGAACATGAGTGAAGGCAGTGGCGGGAGCCTTCTGGTAGCTGGTGGCACCACCGTAGGTAAGAATCTTTCCCTTGACGGCGTCAAACATGACAGCGTTGCCGCACATAGAGTCAGGGTCGATTCTGCCGTTGATTCGACGAGTACCAGCAGCCTTGGTATCACCCTGAGTTCCCTTGGTAGTGTAGTACCAGTTCATAGCTGTGCTGGGACCAGCTTGGAAAACACTGTTCTTCTTCCAGCCAAAGAGCCAAGCGTGGTTGTCAGCCTTGTAGACGCCCTCCTTATCCTTAGTGAGCATGGGTCCAACGAGACACTTGGGCAGAGAAGTCCAGGTCTTGGCGTTGGGGTCGTAGATTTCACCGTTCTTGCCGCCACGTGGACCACTCCATGAGCCACCAATGGTGAAGACACGGCCATCAGAGCAGGTGGCTGAGGATTGATAACCACGAGCAATCTGCATGTCAGCGCCGGGAACCCAGTTGCCGTCAGGGTTGAGGATAGTGGTCTTCTTGGCGTCGTTGCCGCCAGTGACAACGATCTGTCCGTTTCCGTCCATGGAAATACCAGGGCAGAACATGTCATGGTGATTGTTGGTAACGTTCAGGTTGGAGATGATATTAGTCTTGGGATCCCAGATAGAAGTGAGAGTGAAGCCACCACGGGGAGTAGTTCCCTGGAAAGCATCGTAGCGGTAAGCAGACCAGACGACAACCTTTCCAGAAAGAGGCTCAACGGCACCAGCAACAGGAATGACAGGGAAGTCAAGGGTAGGGCCCCATTTTCCGACACCATCCTTGGGAGGGCTGTACTTGAGAGCGTTGTAGACCTGGAAGTCTGCAATGGCGATCCAAGGATAGTCTTTGTTCACGTTAGAAAGAGCGACAAATCGGACATAGCGAGCAGGCTTTGTCTCAAAGTTGGTGACCCAGGGGTACTTGTCACCCCAGTAAGTTCCAAAAGCAACAGGGGATCCCCAGCTGTTTCCGTCGGAGCTGAGGTAGACCTCATGGCGACCAATCCAGTTACGGGTGTTGCCATCCTGGCGAGGAGTAATCTGAAGACCACTGACATATTGGGTCTGCTTCATGTCAATGGTAATTGTGTGAGGAGGCGGCGTGTTGGTTGTGCCATAGGGGGTCTGCCAGAAGGTGTCCTTGCTGCCATCAATGGCCCTACCACAAGGGTAATTTGAAGCCTGGCTGGAACACTTGACTGTCCATCCTTTGCGATCAATGGGGTTGGATCCAACAGGAGTAGCAGCAGCGAACTTTCCAGGTTGTTGGCCTGGGGTCTCCAGTGGCGGAGGGTCAACGGCAGTGGCTGACTCAAAGAGCGCACCCAGGCACAGGGCCAAGGTGGTGAAAGACTTCATCTTGAAGAGGAAAAAAGAAAAGTCACGAGCCTAACCAAGAAGGACAACAAGGCTGGAAGAGAAAGGAGAGCGAGAGTGAACGAGCGGCTGGGGCTGAAGGGAGGCTCCGTAGGCAGGAGACGGATACATATTTATTGATTTATTTACGACGCCCCTAATTGGGAACAGCAGGTCCGGGCATGCAATCAATTGATAGAGCTGCACAATACAATACGGGGGGCCTGGTACAAACATATGCAGCCCAATGCAGGCTTCACACCCATTCTCTGGCCGGGCGTTACTAAAGATGGCCAAAAGTCAAAAATGTTTATGAACGGGCTGACATTGACAGGGTTTAAAAAAAAAGTCATCGGAACCAAAGGTAGCCAGGTGCTGCAAGTGACATTGGCCCGTTCAGTTGAGGCGTCGACGCTTAGGCAATCAGAAGCAAACTCAGTGCATAAGGGCTGGACACCACGTTTCAAGACGCATCTCAACATTTCACACAAGATTGGTTTGGCCTCGTTAGCCCAAGACAAGACAAAAAATGCCTGGAGTGCTCGGCGGGCTAAAGGGCGTTTGACCCCTGTAGGCTGAAATGTTGAGGCCAATCACTAATCAGTCGGATGCAAGCCACCAACACCATGTGTAAGTGCATCGTCATTCGTGGGTCCCCATTTAGGCCTTGGGGCATGTGCTTTCAAAGCCGGTCTACCCAGGTCTGGACGGACGGTCTACTCGGCTACAGCAGACTCCTACGCTATTGACTGTTATTGACTGAGCTTGGGCTTAAGCTTAGAAGGGTTCGTATGTATACCTAGGCATGTACTGTACTGTGCCATGTGCAGGCAAAGAGATGACGTGAGACATGAGGGAACTCACGTGCAGCAAAAGAACCTCTGAATTGAGTGATTTAGACCGCCTGCTTATCCCTTACTTACTTACCCTGCCTGCCTTCTGTCTGCCTGTCCCTCTTCTCGCTGTGCTTATGCTCTTGCAACCTACATGAGGCTGCAATATTGTGCAGACCCAATGCAAGTCGCTTCGTATAGACCCTGCTGGTGGCGCAAAGAATGCTTATTTTGGGTAACAACTCTGGCCAAGCAAATAGTTGCACGTTCTCGCCCAGAGAGACCTCACCTTGGCGGTACAATACAGCGCTGTACCCCACTATAACCCCTGGTGATCAGCCAAGACTAAGAGATGGTTGATTCGCTAGCTTCGATCCATCACGAGGAGACAGTCAGCAGAATTTCTGTCTGTGCCGCTCGAGAAAGAGGAGAGTTACCCCGACACGCCGGTTAAGGCGGGGATGATTCACTCAAGGATTCGGAAGAATGGAAGGCAATACTGCAAGGATCTGCTCTGTACTGCTACGTCTGACGTCTTCGAAAGAGAAGAAATTGCGATCGTTGAGGCAGCCTCGTCATGTTCCGATAAAGTCATCCGCCACCTAATTTCCATACCGCGCCACTTGTTGTCTCCAATTCCGCACACACTACGGGCGATTTACGATAACAACAGCTAAAAATGGCGCTTGGGTCACTGATCACAGGGGTACAAGGCCTCCGATCTTCCCGTTTAGCTTTTTAAAAAAAGATCATCGGCTCCAGAAATCTCCACGTAACCTTTGGCTCCCGTTTTCTGAGACAGCATCCACTAAAATCTCATTGCAGAAAGATGCCATTTGTGGGTAGGGAGATCGCTATGGAGTTGCAGTCTCAAAAAGTTCCAGATTAGCAAATTTTGCCGACTTATTCCCCAGCATAGCGTCAGAGCCTAAACCTGGACATCCCTAGGTAGATTAATTGGCTGACCTGAAACTTGTGCAGCTGTTACATAAATCTAGCGTCAGGTGAGGTGGGCTGTGCCCTGGCCCTGAACAAATCTGCATAATTCAGGCACAACTTGCCATTTGGCTGACAGGCAATTTTGCCATTGGTTATTTCGTAAAAGCAACCCCTAAAAAGCACCGTCACTCTCACAGCACAGGTCGCAGAGCAGCCTGCTCATAAATGAAGATCAGCTATGGCGTTCTGACAGATCAGGGCTAATCCCCAAAGTCTAGAATCAATATCAGGCTTATCAGCCCCGTTGCGAATGCGACCCAAGGCCTGTCTCTTCTCAGATTGATAATGGAATAACTACTAATCGTATGATACTGGACCCTTAACGTCGTGCTCGCAGCTCAGATCATCCGTGAAGCAGACAACGTCCAGCGCATCGCTGGCCGACCCCAGCCAGACCCTATACTCTCCCTCAGGGTCAGGGACAAGCCAGTCCTGCGCCTTCACATCCCAGACACTCAAATCTTTCCTAGTCAAACTCAATTCCACCGTTGCACTCTTACCAGGCTCTAACTCTGCTGTCTTCTCAAAGTCGCGCAATTGAATGACGGGTGTCTCGTATCCGGCACCCTTCGGAAATTGGACGTAGGCTTGAACAGAGGCCTTACCGGAGAATTTCGAGCCCGCATTAGTCACAACAACAGAAAGAGTATAAGCCTCGTCCCAGAGACTGGGGTTCCCGCCTGAGACACCGCCGGCAGCAGGAACTGCCGTCTTTTGCTTGGTGGAGTAGCCCTCTGGGTAAGGGTATTTAGATGTCTCGGCTTTTCCAGCGGCATTCTTTGCGTCGGATTCGGAGAGCCAAGAGTAGAGGTAACGCCAAACTGTCTTGAAGCCGCTTGGCTTGACAGCTTCCTTCCAGTCGGGAATGTCTTGGGAGTAATCAAAAACCTTACCCTTGGCTGGTCGCTTGGGAGGATACTGTGTCAGCTTAGTGCCTCGCTTGATCGTCGCATTGGTGTATGTGAAACTGGTGTAACTGAGACCGTGACCAAATGCATAGCGAGGTTTGATCTTTTCCTTGTTGAGCCAGCGGTAGTCAATGAAGAGTCCCTCGGTATATGTATCCTGCGGCGAATCGATGAAACCCGAGTCAATCAGCTTGGTGACACTCTCAGGCATGTCCTCCTCTTTTCGAGTCATGCTGTAAGGTAAGTGTCCGCTTGGCGACACTTTGCCGAACAGAATATTGGTAAGAGACTTTCCGGCCTCTTGTCCTGGCAGATGAGCAACCATGACAGCCTTGACGGAAGGAAGATCGACCCATTGATCAACGAGGACAGGACCGACAGTGTGAATGACGACAACAACATTCTTATACTTATCGGCAGCAGCCTTGATGAGCGCATCGCCATTGTGCCATAGGTTCAGTTTGTCTTTGCTTCGATCGCCATTGTTTCCCTCGACAGTGTACTGATTCTCGCCCGCATCCGAAGTCACAAAAACGATTGCAACATCGTCATCTTTGGGGCTCGGAACTGACGGAAACTTGTCTGTGTTGTAGAACGTGACATCCTTAGCCTCCTCTTTGATGGCGCCGATGGGATCATCGAGATACATGTAATCGACAGTGCCTGATCCCCAACCTTGACCCAACGTGCCTTTGTTACAACTTCGATCAACACAAGCGTTGGCGCCATCGGGGTTGGTCTGAGCTCCCGTACCAAAGACCTTGAGAGAACTCTTTGCGCTCAGTGGAAGGAGTTTGTCGTCGTTCTTGAGAAGAGTGATTGCGTCTTGAGCGATCTCTCGGGCAATTTTGTCGTGGTCATCCTGAACTTTGACAAACTGGTTGACAACTCCTGAGGGTGAGTTTGGCCAGGCTGCTGGATATAGAGGGCCGACTCTGTCATATGTGTTGGTGTCAAAGTTGACAGAAGGGAAATCCTTGTCTTGGCCAAACTGATACCAAGTTGCCACGATGCGAGTAGCCATGTCGTTCAGTCTCTCCATTGGAACTGATCCATTCAGTGTCGCTCTTGTGAGTTCATACATCCACAGTGATCTTCCAAAAAGAGGGATAAGCGGATCACCAGGCATACTCATATCCATTCCTGCAATGGCTGACGCAACGCCGGTGATTTGAGAAAGCCAGTCAGTCATGACGAAACCTTGGAAGCCAAGTTCGTCCTTCAATAGGGCGTTGATGAGATATGAGTGCTCACTGGCCGTGGTGCCGTTAACCTAAACCTGTTAGCCTTGGTAAGTAAGAGATTGGGTATGAACCAACCCGGTTATAAGATGTCATCGTTGCTCCAACTCCCGCTCTGACAGCCTCAGCAAATGGCCACAGATACAGCTCATGGAGTGTTCGATCATCTATCATAGTTAGCGACAGTACCCCGAGACATGAACAATCTTACCGATATTTGCGGAGTATGCAGGGGATACAAGATCAGTAGTCTGTCGTCGATACATCTCCTGTTCATTTCCAATAAGATGCTTCACGGTAGCAATAACTCCCTGCTCTTGAACTCCCTTGATCGTCTCTCGTGCCCCAATAGCCTGCAGAGATGGATCTGTTCCGAAGCCCTCCCAGTTGCGTCCGCCCTTAGGCTTTCGGCCAAGAGGACCAACTGAGGGACCAAGCCAGATGTTGACGCCCTTTCCACGCGCTTCCTTGCCGATTGCAACACCGCGTTCATACATTAACTTCTTGTCAAAGGTCGCGCCTGCGGTAATTCCATCCGGGAAGGCTGTGACGTTATCGGCAAGGCGAACACCGTTGGCGGCATCGTTGAGACAAAGTTGGGGGAAGCCAACGCTATCAGCTGATCCAGTATTGCCATTGCAAGGGCTATCTTGTCAGTACATGCCTTCAAAGTTAGATATGGTATGTCGCACCCTATCTCTTGTTAGTCAAAGCTCTCTTCTCTCGAGATGATGCTTACCCATGAATAGACCTGTTCCGGAGGTAATGTTGGTCTTCTCAGCCAGCGTCATAGAGTCGACCATTTTCTTGGCCTTGGCATAGCTTTCTGCCCAATCCTCGACCCATCCGCCATAAGGCGCAGGATAATAGGGCGCAGCAACATATCCATCTGCAACGTTTTTCGCAGCTGAGCCAATGGCTGCCAAATTCGCCAGGGCGAAAACAACCTTGGAGATAGCCATTGTCGCAGTGACTGGGCCTGGATTAGCGAATATAGGTCGAGAGGATAGACATTCTTATAGAACAACTAGTTTCTAGCGACGTATGATTGATCAGCCTTAATCAACCGAGCCTAGGACCCAATTCGTATTCGTGCTCCGATCTTATATAGTCATGTGTCGTCACGTCGCGATCAGCGCATGAAAGTACGATCGAAACCATGATCTTGGTAGTCAATTACCCAATCAGATGTGGGGAATCTTCCAATAGCCGGGAGTCGATATATCCCAAGAGGGTATATCATCCGGTAGATAGAACTAGTGCCACTTTGCGAGATGAGGATCAGCTGAGTGAAATCTATCCCAAAGGGGTTCGGAGAAACATATTTTTCGATTGAAACGCCGAACAGGAGGACATGTGATTCAATTCAGATAAAATGGGTGAACACCCTCTCACCCATTTAGGTCTATATGCCTTCCTTCCCCGCTCCTATATTGTCCTTGGCAACCCACCCATTTCATCTTCACCAATGGTCGACATCGACAAAGAGCCCTCACTCACCTCCTTCCTTCTTTGACTTCTTGATCTTTCTCCTCTCCATTCCGAGGCTAGCCAAAAAAGCAACTCCGCCAAGAGCAGTTGATACAAGGAATGCATTCGAAATACCATACCTGAAGGCATCCCTAACATAGGCGAGCGAATCGGCCGACACCACGTGTTCCAGATCAGTACCACCAGAGGCAATGACAGCTTGGACATCGATGTCGGCAATTGTATGTAGTCTTTGTCGGAGCGAGTTCTGAAAGACGTTCTGGGAAATGGACAGACCCACGGATCCTCCCAAGGCTAAAGACAGAAGAACCAGTACCACTCCCAGCGGAATGTCGGCGGTGCTCAGCACAACTTGTACAGCGATGCTCGAAACCTGAATCGCTGTTCCAAAGCCAGCTCCTGCAAGGACCTCATAACCAAACCATTTAGCCATAGGTGTATGCTCATTGATTGTATATAGTAGACCAGCAGCAACTGTGAAGATTGTTCCCCCAGCCCACATGAATGGAACATATTGTCCGAGCCAAGTCATGGCTGTACCGGTAATAATAGTCATTACCGTGACTGTGACTCCATGTGGGAGAACATTGATACCTGATGTCTGGGGATCTACACCCTTGACGGCCTGAAAGTAGAAGGGTAAGATGTAAGTCTCAGTAGTCATAGCTCCTTGAAACAATACTGAGAAAATGCATGAAATAAGGACAGTTCTTTGTGAGATTATACGAGGGCGGATCAGAGCTCTGTATAAATTAGCGCCGGCGACTGTAGGCACGAATACAAGGACACTTACTCTTCTCCTTGTCTTATTTGTATGTAGACGAAAAGGCACAGAAGCACACCAAACCCAACAAGACAGCCTATGACACGTGAATCGGACCATGGATGCTCGGTGCCTCCCCATTGCAGGGCTAGTAAAAGACACACGAGAGTTCCCGAAAGAATCACCGCGCTTTTCAGACCAAGGCCCAGTATCTTCTCTTTAAGAGTACAATCGCCCTTTGAGGCTTCACCGAGCGAGAGGGGATAGTAGAACAAGATAATAGCAGCCATTAAAGCACCCAGCGCTGGCCCGTTCATTAGTTAGGTTACCAAGGAGTTTGATGAGCAAGAAAACCTACGCAAATTGATCCAAAAACAGAATCTCCAGGTCAGCTGCTTGGAATGCGTGAAAACACCACCCAGTGAAGGACCAATAACCGCTGCAATACCATACATACTAGTGATGATGGCCAGGAGCATTGGTCGCTTCCTCACTGGGACAATCCTGGACGTGATTGTCATAGCACCGCAGCCCATTCCCGCTGCCCCGAGGCCAGAAATAGCCCTGCCTATTATGAAGGCTGGCGAGTTGGGTGCTGCAGCGCAGAGCACCGAACCTCCTTCAAAGATAATTGCGGAGGCGAGATACACCCACTTGAGATTGAAGAAAGTGTAGATCTTCCCAAAGGTGGGCTGGAAGGACATTTGGGTTAGGAGATACGCCGATGCGTACCAAGCTTGATGAGGTTTGTTAGAGAGTTGGAGTTCTTTTGAAGTAGATGATCACTTACCAACATCGCCAAGACTGTTGAATTTGCTCGCGATCCTCGGGACAGCAGTGGCTTTGGCTGGTTAGTAGACGTCGAACTCTGATAGGAAATACCTACCGATGATACTGTTGTCTAGAGCAACCATGAATATTCCGACCATGAGTGATAGTGTCATCAACACTAAGGGCATTCCATGAAGGTAGTTGTCTTCTTCATTTTGCGTGGGTTCACCGTCGGCTGTGTCGCCTTGACGAACACCAGTCTCAACATCAGCTGACGGATTCGACTTTTCCTTCTGTTCAGTGTCTGCACCAGCATCCACCACGGTTTTTGGCTCATCGTTGCGTCTAATAGGTTATCAAAAACTCCTTGTTCAGTAATAGGCTTCACTAACATGATGTGTTCTTCGGGATTCATCGTAGTGGTAGTCATGGTGATTCAGATCTTTTCCATTTCTTTTTGGCAACATTTCTGGTAATCTCGAAGTAACAAGATTGCGGGGGATGTTAAGTAGTTTGAAATCAACTGATTACTATTTTGTTGAGCAGTACACCATGTAATACGGACCGTATGAGCGCCCTAGGGCTATTAGGCTATTTGCACAGCGTCACATTCGCATCCGTCTGCAGTCAAGCGATAAGCATGCATTAAAGCACGATGATTTTAACATTATCTAACTGCTGGAAACTTCTCAACATTCACCAAGATCCTGGAAGTTGCATGCGACTATTGAATCCGGTGCGGGGTTGTAAATAACGTTAGCATGTATGCTTGATCCTTATTCACAACTGCCGGCTTGGAGTCATCCCGTCTTATCAATCGCCAAGAGCGATATCGGATTAAAAGATGACACAGAAATCTCACCGCTTGATAATCATGTCGGAATGTCTCACCACCGCAGTCATGCGATACAGGTGCTGTTTTGAGGCCCTTGAGCAACGTGAATTTACCCGTTTTCGGTCTTGCATTGTCAGACTTTGCAATACCCAAGATCTGATTCGATTACAATTAAACGCATCACTTAATTGTATCACCACCTGCTTATATAAAAGTCAAGCTGACGTTATGCAGTTTCCATTCCGCGTCGGGTTATTTTATGTAAAATCCGGGTCCGTCCGGGTCCGAGGCAAAGGATCCGAGCAAGCTTAGTCTATTTTACAGCACACTACAACCTCTATCTAGAACTATAGCCTCTGATTAGATTTTTCTCGGGTGTGAGGGTTGATGCAACTGAATTGTGATGATAGGATGGCGTTTTAATAGCAGAGAACTTTCCGCTGCATGATTGTCACGATCTTGAGTCATAATAAAGAAAAGCCCAAGTTTTAAAAAAATACTGTCGCATAGAATGAGTAAGTACACATCACGAAGGTAAAGCCTTAATTAACAGATCTTCGAGTCATATTACTGCATTTTTAATTGTCCAACAGCTATTTCATAAATAAACGGGTTGTATTTTTTCATCAGCCTATGACCAGGAACTACAGGGTAATTGACTTTTCCAAAGCCATCGAATCAGAGCTCTGTATTTGATGACTCAGGAATTGTGTATGCTATTCTGACATCATCATCATGTACAAACAGGTTCAACCCATTGATCTGAAACTTGGAAGTTGGAAGTGGACGGGGATATATCAAGACATTGGCATCCTTTAGAGTACCCCAATTCTGCAATCTACAATGTCTTAATTCTCCTAAAATGAACATCAACATCCCAAACCTCATTAAATCCGCGGTCCCGGAGGCCGAAGGCCGCAATGTGCAGATCACTTCAGATAATATGACGGGTAACAATTACAGAGAGCAGAACTTCCTTTCGGACAATTTCCCAAGAAATCCCCCAAAACTCTATATTACGGGAGATAATGACGACTTCGATGAGGTCACACTGGCTGAGTGGCGCGATGAGGGATTCGATGTTGAGTATATTTCGATGGAGAGCTGCGGAAACGGGTATCTGAAAAAGATCAAGTCGTTGAGTAGGGAAAACCTGGGTCCTTGTGAGAAGTTTGGAATCGTTGGTGAGTAAAAACATTCAAAAGACCGGTGCACTTCTGACATAAGCAGCCTACGATGACGCCGCAGCTGTATGCCTTGAGCACTTTCATGTTCTCGACAACAACCCAGAGTTTAAGCTCGGTCTTCTCATCGCATACTACCCAACCCGCATCCCAGACACCAATGGGAAATTCCCTAGTGCCATCAGCGCTCTTGTGCATCTGGCTGCTGGTGAAGAGGTTGGTGTTGTAAAGCAGTCTCAAATGGTGGGAATCCAAGGCAAGAAACGGGTAAGACGCACTAAAATCCAGAGCGGGCTCGGTACTGGTGGAAAGCTCGATCTTGCGTATCCTAGCTACACGTATGAAGCTGAGCCTGGTTTTGCGGAGCATGACCTTGACGAGTATGACGGCGTATCGGCAGAGTTGGCATGGAGTCGTAGCTTGGCTGCGGCAAGGAAGGTGTTTGGCATCAACCCTGACCTAGAGCTTGTCCTGGAGCACAACCTGCAGAGTAAGTTTCGCCTCCTTCATGATAAATCTCTCTGGAACTGAACTAATACTTCCCTAGGCAAATTCTTTTCCAAGAACCTTGGCCAAGCGTTGTCAACATTCACGACGCACAAGACTCCCCACGTTACTTATATGCCGACTCTTACGGGCGCAACTGGTGCAGCTGAGCTCAAGCGTTTCTATTCCGAGTCCTTCACGACTCCACCTTCACTAAAGATCACTCTCTTGTCAAGAACCATCGGCGTAGATCGCGTTGTTGACGAGATGCACGTTCAGTTCAAGCATACCGAGCAAGTCCAATGGATGCTCCCTGGAGTGCCACCGACCAACAAGCGAATCGAGATTCTCATGGTGAGCATCGTCGCAGTTAGAGGAGGAAGACTGTACCAAGAGCATGTTTATTGGGACCAGGCAAGTGTTTTAGTCCAAGCAGGACTATTGGACCCTAAGCTGCTGCCACAGTCCGCAAAAGATCTGGATGTTGAGAAACTCCCTGTAGTTGGACGTCGAGCGGCAAGAAGAGTGCGGAAGAACCGGGATGCTAGTGATGATGAGGGAGAGGCAGATAATGAGCTGATCCCTGGTTGGAACAAGGAACAAGGAGATAACAATGGAGAAAGGAAAGGAGAAAGCAGCAAGGAGGAGGCTAAATAATGTATAGATAGCAACAAATTGCCGTTCCATCTCGAGACCGAGACCTAATGACGTTGGTATTGGTTCTAGGGGATCTGCTGGTCTTCCTAAACCTTGTTCAATATCCACAGCCACTTGCGGATAGTTTCCGTTACCGTTTTCCCCACCGTCACCTGTCAGTTAAGTCCTGGTACGGCTTTGATGATGAAGCTAGGCAGTCTCATGGCTGGTCATATATGAGGCCGAAAGGGCCATCGGCGGATAGCTCTCATACGGGGCTGATTTCTTGTCCTTTACCAACGTAGGATGGCAAAAGGGAGCTCACACAATGTTTCAAGCTGGCTGTTGAAACAGAAACTCAAATTCATACATGATGTCATTTTTGCCCGGGGACAAATTGGTGGGAGGTGCCGGAGGTCAAACAAGTCAAGGGTCCGGCGACTTGCTAGGGGGTAGCGAAAGTTAGTGCTGTACTCCGTACAGGTTGTTGTCTTCAACAACCTGCTGGCCAGAGACGATCGACATCATTACATCACAATAATTTAGAAGCGAACATAAGCATAAGCTTGTAATTAAATGTTGTTGGTCATCTCTTTTGAAAGAAACAGTTGGTTCTATCTGGGCGGGGCAGTAGAGAAGCGATGCCAGGTCTGGCTCAAACATTCACTGTCTGCTGACTCTCCTTAATGTGCTCAGACCTTCTCTCGTTTTGCGCTCAAAGATTAGGGACGCTGCCACGAGTCATGAATTAAACTTTCGCAACTGGATTTCTGGTGTTCGTTTACAGTTGAACTTGATCCTTATCGCGTTTTAAGCTTGTTCTCAAAGCCTCAAAGCTGAGAGGAATGAAGAAAGCTGTCGCAATCGAATCCTGCAGAACCACTCTGCTCCATATCTAAACCCAGCATGTCGACCTAAGCCACATGAGGCATAGTGGCACGTTATGTCAACCTGCCCCTGAAAAAAATACTGAAACACCACGCGTCTGCCAGGATTATCTAAGATCCTTGCGAAGAACACAACAAGATGGCTACTTGCTACCCTAAATCCATTTGATCTGGATGGTTTTACATTTACAAAATAACTTCTTACCGCTCACTTGAGATGGAGGAGAAAGGCGTGATCAGATATCTGGTAAATTGCGATAAGCGTCATCTTTAGTGTTTATGCACTGCTAGTCTCGAACGAGTCGGCAACTCGTGAAGAGCTCAAAGCGACGGTGATGCATAATGATCATGTGTATCAACATCCCTCACTCAAAGAATGAAACAAACTAGTTACGCCCGAGAGCTTGATAGCAGTTCTAGATTCCTGTTTCTTGTGTCCTGCGGTTCTTGGTTGAGCTGCATTGAATTGTCCATGAGTCGCCAAAATTGGTCTCGCACTTGCATCCTAAGGACATTGAAACATCTTCGCATCACACAATTTGGCAGACAGATTACAAGATGACTACGGAGTAAATGAAGTCAATTGAAGCACTGCAGGAACATTCCCGGTTTAGAGATTGATCGGCGTTGGGGGCTTCATCCTCTCGAACAGCCAAATTACAGTCGGCGTTATGACGTGAAAAGCAGAAAAGGAGTATGAAGCTTGATTTTGTCATATTTTTACTTGACAAAATATTGTGATATCCCCGACGACCGGCAGACTCGGCCATGAGCGCTCACATGTGCCCTCAGCATACCGCTGTAATTAAACGAGACGAACGGTGGAGCGGCGTTGCATTGGCCAAGTGCTCGGTGCTCCTCGACGATCGCCTGCCTGTGCGTCATACCTTTTTGTCTGAGACTTACCAGGACAAAATAACATAGACTAGTCTGTTGAATAATTAAATATGAGCATTTTCAGACAGGATATGCTTGTTCTTAAAGCTGGGGATAGTGTATTATTTAGTTTCTGCTGCTAGGAGAGGCTATCTTGAACCCTCCATACCCCAGTAGCCCCATTCGCCCGATGACACGCCAGGGTGATATCGACCTCCTTAGACGTCATGTTTCTGCCCTAAATTCAACCAAACACCATGACTCAATGGTCGACGATCTCTGGCGGACTACCATGTTGTCCATATTGCGATCAACTCGGCAGTTTACGATGTTTCATCGGGCCAAAACTGGTTGTTTCATACACAACCGTTGAGCCAAACAGAGCAGCGATAAACCAGTATCCTTGTTCGTCCCATCTGGACATGCTTGTCAGTGTCAACGCTCGACGATCTAATTTTCGCTTGTGTCTAGCTGCACTCTCCTTTTCAGAGTTGCATTGAATATCTTGGATCTATATAAGGACTGTAAGCTCATCCCACTGCAGCACTTCCATCAACCATCCATCAGCTCTCGATTCAATCCAGTCTTTCTTTTTACAAACTCACCAAGTCACTCTTTAATTTTAAACTTTTTAAGTTTTCATCATGAAGTTCAGCCTCTTCTCCTTCGTCGCCCTGGCCACTTCGGCCATGGCCGCTCCTGCTGCCGTCTCTCCTCGCCAGGTCCCAGATGTTCCTGCTGTCCCCGCTGTCCCCGCTGTCCCTGCTGAGGCTGTTGGTGCCCCCAGCCCTGACACCATCAAGAAGCTCGATGTTGTCTCTACCTCCAGCTCTGTCACCAAGACTGTGACCCAGAAGATCTCCCAGGTCCCCATGGGCAACACTGGCGGTGTTGTCAAGATCCTCACCATTGCCGTTGACCAGGTCAAGACCCAGACCACCACCATCAGTAAGTTATCTATTCAGTTCCTCAGGCGCATGGATGACTAACACATTCTACAGAGACTGTCATCAAGAACGTCAAGTCCAGCGCCGTCTCCAAGGCCGACGCTAGCAAGCTGATCCTCACCGAGGTTCACTCTCTCAACGAGATCCTTACCGCTGTCGTCAACCAGCTTAAGGACGTTGTCAGCATCAAGGTCAACCTTCCCGACGTCAAGGTCATCCTCGGCCTCGTTATCAAGCTTCTCCACGAGCTCGTCGGTGTTGCCAAGGAGGTCCTCAGCATCCTCGGCCTCGACAACGTCATTGGCACCGCTTTCGAGCTCCTCTTCCAGACAGTCGCCACTCTCCTCAACCTCGTTACCAAGCTCATTGGCGACATTGTCCCTGGCCTCGTGGACATTCTCTCCAACATCCTCGACACTCTGGCTGGCACTCCCCTTGGCCCTATCGTCAAGCCTGTTTCCACCATCTTCGATGGCCTTACTGGCTACCTCTCCCAGGGTACCAACTAAGAAGCTTACTCAAGAGGAGGCCGGGTATGCCGAATATGCCCTTTGATAATCAAGCGCAGCATAGAAAGAGTTTAGACAGTGGATCTGGTTCAATGATGCATACTCTTTAGTAATTCAATGCTATATATTAATTCGACCTATGGCCTAAAAGGAATGTTCCGAGCTCTATGTTTAACGCGTGACTCGTTTCAAATCAATGCCATATTAAATCGACCTTTGGTCCAAAAGGAATGTTGTAATCGCTATGTTGTGTGTCGCGTATCTCATGTCAAATCAAGGATCCTTTGCGCAATCTCATTTAGCACACGGCCTTGTAGCTGCGGAAGGATCCAGAAGTGGCACGGCACTGGCCATCCTTGACCTCCTTCTTTCCACGCTTGCAGTTGCTGTCGCTGTAAAGAACAACTATCATGTGTTGGTCAGTAACTCAATTTAAGAAGAATAAATAAAACTTACGCTTGCAGTTTCCAGCGTGCGAGAACTGCTTGGCTGACTTGACCGCGGGGCCAGAGAATTTGGCACACTTGCCGATTTCATCACGGTGAAGGGTTAATTCGCCAAGGTTGTGGTTGTTGTTGTCAGCACCGCAGTTTTCATCGCCCCAGATGCGAGAGGAGACGATGTTGAAGGGAAGCTCATTGGACTTGGGAATGGGATCGGCGGCAGCGCCCATAGCCAGGACAGTGAGAGTGGTGAAGATGGTAGCGAAATGCATGTTGATGGTTTTGAATGAATCAAGTTGGTGATTGCGTTAAGTGTTAAGTGTTGTAGTGCTGGATTTAGTGTGAATGATGGATGTGATGATTGTGATGATGAGTGAGTCTGTTGAGGGATCGTCAATGACTTTATATACAACTTTTGATATTCTATATATGCCCTATGGCTGTGCAAATACAGCAATACTGTAACGTATCGCTTCTAAAAACGCCTCTACGTCACTCTGTGGCTGTCAGTGTCTGATGTTTCTGGAACCGTGAATGCAAATTAATGCCAAATTCAGAAACTACCGTCATACGAGCTGCAAGTGTCAGCACTAGCAATGCATAGTCATGAGACCACTACAGCTCGTATCTCTTGCATCACACGGCAGTACCGATCAACAAAAACCCTCTTTTCAATCAAATTATCGTTGTATTTGATGCTGTGCTATATCGCTCGGCCTTTGGAGTCGGTCTTTAGGCAGTGAGTTTCGTCATGTGTTGTTGAAAGACTGCGTGGTGGATACACAGGATTGTGCATGCAGATGTGATGTGATTTTCTGAACTTGGATACGAACATTCTGCGGTGGTGACTGCAACATTTGTGACGATCTAGGCCTTTCAGACCAAAACGCTGCTACTCTCGTGTAAACTAAGATCTTCAGCTATAACATAAGTTAGAATGACTATGCTTATCCTACAGTGACGCGGCACCAATTCCAGACCTCCCGATTAATCGCCCGCCAGCCTCGATTCCTAAATTTAGTTCCCGCTAAAACCTCCGACTCCAAGAATGACGATATCCCCCGCATTTTCTGCCGATGACCCGGATATACGACTGAGTTGTCATTGCTCTGAATGGTTATCACAGGTCACGAGGTTTGACGATCTTTGGATACAGTAATCTTGTCATCGGCGATTATCTACTTATTTTCTAGGTGTAACTTGCGCCGTGAACCTGCTTGAATTATTCAGCCGTATTCGCGGCACAAGACAATAAACAGCCGAGTTAGCTCAAAGGATACGAACCGAATGCAATGCAACACCGACCAACCTTCTCGAATGGTATATCATGCATATATCTGCTTGCTGAAGGATTTGCATGCATGCAGCTTCGCCTCTAAATACTCGAAAGCTGCATTTTTTATCCATTACGCTAGCTATTTTCTCGTTTTCTGATCCTATCGCGTAGATAGAACGTAAGTTCGCTCAGATAGGACATAAGTTTATTCGTTCAACGCTTGGCATCCGAAATGCAAATTAGCTGATTGTATATAGCGACTTTAATGGAAAGATGTTCTTAACTCCGCACTATACGCCGGGGACTTGCTGACGACGACATATCTTGATTTTCGAAACCATGTTCAGAGTCAGGAAGGCAGAAGCGTCTGATAGAACCTAGGCATGGGGAAAAGAAGCCTTATGTCCATGACTATTATTCTTCTTTTCCTGCTCGTTGTATCTAATGCGCATGAAGAGTTGTGGCGAAGCGAAGGAGTCTTGCAAGGACAGTAAACCAAAGTTCCATGTTTATTGTAACTTGTAAAGTGGTATGATCTCATATGCGTTAATGATCACATTGCCAAACGGAAAATGCCAATAAGATAATTCCACGGCTTGTCATCCCAGCATTTCAACCATAGTATAGTTCTCGGGCCATTCTGACCTCCGGCCAATACAATAAAATGGCCAAGCACTCACTAACATGTTAGAATTATTGACCCACCATTAGGCACCTTGATAACATTCGGTGGCTTGGTATCAGAGCCAGGATTCTCTTTCTGTTCCTCGTTCAAAGCCCACTCAATCGTCCGAGGTGTATCAACTGTCCACAAAAGTGTCATGAGTATGCCCGTATACTTCAACTCGGCAGAGTGCGTGGAAACCCAGTGCTCAACTCCTCCAACCTTTCGGTGCAGTCCCAGTCCAGCCTTCGCACCAAAAGTGGTTTGGACCCCGGCGCTGTGACTTTCTTTGAGGCCATGGAGCATGGCAAGCTTTTTCGTCTTTGGTTCAGATGCAAGGAACGCCTCGAGTACAGGTGCATCAAGATGCACACCGTGGGGAGAGTCAAGAATTGCTTCGTGAACTTCCTGTCCATCAACGGTATGAGACCAGATTATGGTGAAGACGAAATTCAGTTCGCCCTTTCCAGGTAGCATAATAGGTGTGAACCAGCTAGGAACAGGGTCACCTGGGTGAAGATCTGGAATCTTCCATGAAGTTGATAGAGGGCTGAAATCCTTGATCATCTTGATTGTCTTGAAGTGGTTCCATGGTTCGATGATAGCAGCTCCTGGAGGTGTTGCTATGATTGGGATTTCTGGAGGGAATGTTTTAAGAGTCTCTGGATGAAGATGGTCTGAGTAAAAGAAGCCAAGAAGGACTCCATCAAGTGGACTTGCAGAGACGGCTTGGCCTTCAGCCTTGGGCGGCATACGCGAGGCTGCAGCTTGTTCGATCTCGCGTATGAGATTTTCAAGGTCCTCGAATGTCGCAATCCCCGCATTTTCTGTGCGAGCAATATGAACGATCCACTGGTTAAACACGAGAGCTGGTCCCTTAAGCCAGGGTTCGAAAGCAAGATGGTAGAATACTTTTCCAGTCCCCGCCCACTCCGACTCAGGCCTGGGAAAGGACATCAACCAGCTGTTGTCGCCATTTAGAGAAGTAAAAATGGGCCGGAGCGGTTTACTATGATCTGATAGATATTCTGTAACAGTGTCTCGTGGTGATTCAGGCATTATGTCGTATTGTATGCGGCCAAGACGTATGTTGCTCCGGTGTTGAGTCGGGTATAGAGAAGCGGAGGGAGGAGTCCATGACGGCATGGGGCGATGGAGACCCTCGGTCTTCAACTGTCTTAGCTTGCCTAGGTATCTAGTGCATTCCAAGCACAGCGGCCGCTTTACGTCGTAGATGACCCTCTTTATTGAGTTTGGGTTCTACAAGGTCCTATTCACTACTCCACTGTATGACAAGGCCAAGCTCGTGTAGGTCCAGTTTTGCTGCCAAGAATTAACAGACATAATATTACCACGTGCACGCGTTAGCTTCCAATAAGAAACGCAGTTATATCTATTTCTACAATTTTCAGCCTCGAAACGGTTTTGATCTGATAGATTTGTTGCGTATTGAAACAACCCAACTGTTTTTGTGCGAGGTTAATGATGTCCAAGGCCCCGACCTACCAGGGCCCCAGGCATAAAAGGTAAGGGCTAAAATCTCACCGGCGGACTTTCGGCACTGCAATGCCGCGGGATCCTTATTAATATCACCGCGTCGCCTACATAAAATCCGATATAAGCATTGCCGGCGTTGATCATGCTGATAAGGACCAATGAATGCATATCATTACCCCTAATTGAGCGTTCGGCATCATCTCCACGGCAGAAGACACAGATAATCGGATGCTTTATCATGGTAATGGCTAATGTACCCCATCAAGATCCGCAGCGATGTCATTTCGAAAGTCCAGTATTGTTTTGCTCCTAGAAGACGTTGACTGGCCTTTCTGGTATACAAACTTCCAGAATCTCAGCAAAGTATTTTCCGAAGACAGATTCGCGGTTCAATCTCAAATAGTATTCCACTTATTGAAATGATTTGTAATATTCAACCTGACCCGTTATTCAAGAGATAGATCGGGAAGCTTTCCAATATGCAGTCAGCACTTTACTCGCATGAGCCAAGCTGCCAAGGGTAGAAGCTATAATTTTATCATACTTCATTCTTCGTGGCATCAACGTCTGGAAGAACTCATGGCTTGGTATCGGGGGCCACTTGAGCTCAAAACAAGTCTTGAACCACCTGGTACTCCAGCTTGAGTTTTTTGTGGTATTATCACTCGTCTACTCAGATGCTGTGTATCAGCACCGAGTCGTTTAGATCCCAGCACGTACGTAATAGGAAGGTTGATGCTACGCTGAACCCTCGTCTAGTATGATTACTATCAAGTTGATCCATCGCCTCGTCAACTCCATATTCCGCCTGCGGAATTCATCACTTCTAGGATAGACCATCATTTTGGAGGATAGTTTAGATGAGTGACGAGCGCGTAACATCCTTCGGCTATAGTAAATGCCGCAAATCCGGCGTTTTAAATGCTAAGAGTGATGAGAATATACATCTGAAACAAGGCATAAGCAACGGTCTTGAAACAGACAGTCAAACATCTTAGGAAAAGCTCAATAACGATCTTTACTTACTTCGCACAGTTGCATGGTTATGTGACTTCCCAAAACCCCAATATCACGTCGATGCCATGGGGTGAATATGCATGGTTGGGTCTTCTGGCCAGATATGGTTGGTTGCGGAGACAAGGTTGAACTGGAGATAATATGGCCGATTTTGGTGAGGATCTCCAACATATAACTCGTTCTGGTAGTATCGATAGTTGGCGGAATAGTAGTACAGCTCTCAGGGGCTACAAATGTCCTCGCAGGTACTTTAACCAGTGGCCAATCTTCTCTAATCTTGTTGAAAATCGCTCCAGTATTATCTCCATTAATAAACTAAGACTTTAATCTCTTATTGGTCTTTTTAAATTCCGTTGTGGTAAAAAATACTTATTAAATTGCGGAATAGGACATTTGTAACCCCTGAGAACTGTATTGACCGTTCATCCAGAGTTTTAGAATACCATTGGTACGAAGATCTCCCCAGGTTCCTGAGCTTTCTCGGACCGATCAAAGTTGCGACGGGCGCTAACGCTAGCGCAAACCACCGCTGGAAATAATGCCGCAGATGGGTTAGAAGTGGTGTCAAGGATCTAGTAATAATGTTAACCATTATTGGGCATTGAAGTTCTAGCCAAGATTCTTCATAAAACAAAAGACCTTCTAGATGATTTTATTAGAATTATGTCGCATGCTTATTTGCAGCGCAATACGAGTCTCATCTGTGATTCAATAGCGCATTGAACTAGTCGAAATGTCTGCATGGCTGCCCAACATGAAACCACTAGCCTGGCGAAGCTCAATCTTGATCGGCTGTTAGCCCAGGGCCCATGCCACCCACGATGATTCCCGTCTGCGGGTAATAGATACTACAACGGGTATAATTGTTTTTTTATCGGATGAAACTATTTCAAATAGCGGCCAATAGCCAGAAACCGGTTTTTAGTCAATGGACCGGATGGAACCCGGGTCGTCAAGCTTGAATTTCGACGACGCTAAATCTGTCGTGCAGAGACCCCTTCTTACCCCTGGCGCTGCCAGGCCCGTACTGTATCTTGTTGTCTGTTCTTCAAACCCTAAATCAATCGATCGGAGCTAGCTCACAATATCATGAACTTCTGACATGCGACTATTTAGCGCACTTAACGCATGACAGCGCTCGGATGTCTGACTCTTGTGTTTGCTCGAGCGCACTGCAGTGGTGGCATTGGTGTCCAATTACCTGCTGTTTGGGTGCGGTACAGGACCCGCTGATCCCCGGTGGCTTGCAAGCCTCAAACTCAAAAACATCCCTCATTTTCTAGCGTCACGTCACTATCAAAGTGGCTAGCCACGCTGGCTCGAGGGAGGCCTACCTACTGTACTGAATGATTGTCACGAGGTTTCATTGACGCGAGCGAGTTTCCTGTTCCAGCCAAGAAGCTTCAATTACTCTGTAACATGTTCTTGACATCCCATGTTCAGCAGCGGTCCATGCTGAAGACACTGTATCCTAAAATGGAGGCTTGAAGCGTAGCGCGCTGACACACGGTTCGCCTATCTGCAAGTACCTGCCTTGGCCTGCTTCTCACGAGTCAGGTCCCCTAAACTCATGCTATATCCGCGAGATCTCCTTGGTTCGCACTTCCACGCGGCTTACTAGCCCCCCATGCCGTTGATGCGGACAATGTAGTAGCGCGTGGGGAATGGGACGGATACTGTAATATCCGGCCCCTGTGAGTTCTCTGGAAATACTAAAAAGGAACCATCTCTCGAATTTCGGCCCTTTCTTTAAACTTTCTCTCCATGACATCGCTCCCGGATCGTCGGATCGACGGACAACATGGCCCTTGATCCTTCTGCGACGTCGGTAGACCCCAAAGGTCTAGGGCAGGCTAATCTGGGCATTATGATCTTCTTTCTTATTCCTACAGCCATCGTCGTTGCTCTAAGATGTTATGTGCGGTTCAAGCATCGACTCTTCGGCACAGATGATGGCCTCATGCTATTGGGCTGGGTAGGTTACAATTTGGACAAGATACGACGTCGCTAATGAGCATGTCAGATACTACACGTTGCTTTTTCTGCAGCCGGTATTAAAGCCGTTTATGCTGGTTTGGGAACCAAAGACGAAGGCTTGAATGCCTTTCTGCAAGTTTACGGTCGAAAGGTATTCGCTGGCAATGGAGAATGATACCAAGTCAACTGGCTAATTGATTCATATGCAGTGCGTCTGGATCGGCCAAATGCTTTACAGCTTCTCGTTAATACCTCTCAAATGCTCTATTTCTGTCACCCTCCTCCGCATCGCCGTTACGAAAACTCACCGCATCATTGTCTGGGCCACCATTGTAGGCACCGTTGTGCCTATGCTCTATGTTATCATCGCCTCCTTTACCGTCTGCCGTCCGCTCGAAGCCAATTGGACTGGAAAAGGAACATGTTCAATACCAGTTATTAAGAGTCTGGGCTACACGGTGTCTATCAGCGCAGTTGTTACTGATTGGATCTGTGCCATCTTACCCATCTTTATGTTATACAAAGCCCATATGAGGAAAGCGACCAAGGTTTCTGTTAGTATCATTCTGGCACTCGCTGCTCTGGCGTCACTCTGTACTATTATCAGACTTCCCTATTTGAAGTCTTTCTCTAACCCTAATGTTAACTTTTTATGTATGTATCGCCCTGGATCTTTTATGCTCTGGCTTATCTAACATGCCATTAGATAATGTCGGAAATATCGTCCTTTGGTCCACCATCGAATCAGGAATCGGAATTGTGGCTGGCTCACTCCCCTCGCTACGGAAACTTGTTAGCAATCGTTTCCATTTCGATTCATCGACAGACCGTACTCCAGTTCATACTACGCCATTTTCCGGGACTAATCGCGCTGTCATCACGTCACAGACAGCAACTAAACGCCGGAGCCAGAGAGGCGATGGAGAGGGCGATTGGCAGCAGCTTGATGATGAAGGTGAATCAAGCCAAAAGATTTATGTTAAGGTTGAAATGGAGATGCAATCACTGGAGAGACCAGAAACGTCTCGAGCATCACATACATCCCGTGAGGATTTAGTATAACAAAGGGAAATGGATTGCTTCACAGTTTAAAGGGACAACAGTACAGAAATATTCGTCTACCGCTTGTTTGAAGGTAGTGATCTGCTCATCAAAAGCTGTCTTCGATATAACTTCATGTTCAATAGTTTACATCTATATATTATAAAGTATATACAAACGTCCCAAAAGGACGTGACAGCTGCACAATCCTATGGCCAGCATCATGTTATGAACGGAGTCTTCGCGGCTTGAGGTAGCATCAGGAATTGTAACAGTTACAAAACTGCAATGTCACATCACTATCTACCCGTCACCCCATGTCTTCCTTTGGAAATCTATCAAACCTTTATGCAACATGACAAAGAACACATTTATCGATAAAACACGAAACTCTCCTTGGCAATGTGGGGAGCGGAATGTCTTTACCCCGACTTGTTCCCCTGACTCCACCAAAAACATAAGAGAAAGGTTGGAAATAGACTGCTACAGGTTTCTCTTCATACTTGCATGAACATGTTACATGAGGAGTGGAACAGAACCCAAAGGGCCGAGCCTGCATGCGGTCAACATACCGTCGATCTGCCCGGCGATCTTGGAGCCCAACCTTCCAATATATGACAGTTCACGTCCCCTGGGAGCCAAGAACATATAAATAGGCTTATTATAAACACCTAGTTATAAATGCCACAAATAACTGGTGTTCCGCTTAGTAATGGAAATAGTGGGTAGACAGTAGTCCGCGTTGTCTTAATAGCCTTGGCTCCACGCAAAGATGAAAAATCTGTTCGGATTTCGAACTGCAATAATAGGCCATATACTTTTTCTGTTGCTAGTATTTGTATAGTCGCTTGATCGGTGACGCTTGTTGTATCCGTCTAGTAACCGATGGTTTCTGTTAGCTTATTGGCACAGACTGTTTCAGATGGTCACGACATTGGATCCGCAAATCACTAATCGATGGCGCAAGCAACATATTCAATGACGCTAAACCCTCAAAACAAGCATTAATACTACTATTCGGTCTATCCCCTCGGAGAATTAACGATTTTGGGGACGGAAATTGTCTCCCAATGGCCTACATAGGTAATTTTCATATCGGTATTACTCGAAGAGAACCACTTGGCTACGAAAGCTATTATCCAAGCTTTACTTGGCGAGATCTCGTCATGAGTGACCCCCGTTTAATTATCTTAGGTCTTTATGTGGGATGGTACTTACAGAGACTTACAAGCGTTTAAGTACTCAGCAGTGGTCCTGCCGCTGCAACCTGTAGTCTGGCTGATGCTATTCCATTCTTTTCGGAATCAAAAGAATGCACCATGTCGCATCCGAAGCCTGCCATCACCTGCTCATCCACGGATTCAGGCTACCCATCCGACACTGGAAGCTTCAAAGTCAAAAGCAAAGTCGACAACGATGGCTCTCTTAGCGGCTCGATACCTCCAACCGCCCCAGCCTTGGCATCTCAGCAAGGGCAGCGCATGGAAGCGGCACTGGGAGATGCCATTCTACGATTCCTTCGGATAAGGAAGCCTCGGAAGAATGACGTCTACGACCTTGATGCGGTACGAGCGAAACCATAATACAGGAGGCATTGGGCTAACTGAACCAAAGATTGCGACGCAACCTAGTATATGGGACTCGGCCGACATCGAACAATACAAGGAACTGTATATCCATCCACAGTGGGAGAACTTGTCAGTGTTTGATCCCAACTTCCGTTGGACGTGGCGCGAAGAGAATGCAGTTCGTCACAAAGTTGATTGGAAGATCATGGTAAGGAATAGCCCGCGCCTTCAGAAGTGAAAGACTGACTTTAGTAGATTTGGGTCTGCGTCATGTTCGCAGCGTTGAACATTGATAGGAACAATATTAACAATGCTGTCTCTGATAATATGCTGGATGATCTGGGTATTACCCATGCAGACTATGTGAGTTTTCTCATACCTGAGGTGTCAAGAGTTAACACTGAGATGGAATAGAACATTGGCCAAACCATCTCGAGAGTTGGCTTCCTCGTCGCTGAACTGCCCTCACAGCTGATCTCGAAACGGCAAGTCTCTTGGAAATCTTTTTTTTTTTTTTTTTGGTATTTTTACTGACCTCCTTGAAGCATTGGTCCCGACTTGTGGATTCCCATCCAACTTTGTATCTTCAGCCTTATCTCAGCCATGCAATTCTTCTTGAAGGGCCGTGCATCCTTTCTTGCTACGCGATACCTGATGTAAGCCTTTTGCAAGCTTCTTTGATGATACCTAACTCACTATTCAGTGCATCATTCCAAGGTGGTTTTATCCCGTAAGCCTCCCGTCCGTTCTACGATATACATATCTAACAAGGGGGACAGTGATACGATTCTTTACCTCAGTTACTGGTACACTGGCACACGGGTATGCTGCCTCAATTACGGGGTTTACATGTTATGTTAACCAATATTTTAGCTCCCAATTCGGTTGGCCTGGTTTTGGATGTCGTCGCAGCTCGGTAGGTCTTCCTCTTGACCCCACGAACTCGTATCCTAACAAAGAATAGTCGATATTGGCGTTGGCTTCGCTGCCGTAGGTCTCCTCTCAATGCGTGGGATGCTTGGTTATGCCGGCTGGAGGTGGCTCTTCCTGATTGAAGGCGCCTTCACTTGTAAGTGACACTTTCTCCTTCGAGACGACGATAGCTCACATCACTACAGTTATGATCGGGATTGCATCCTTCTTTCTCATGCCTCAATCGCCAGCGAGAACGAAGAGTTGGTGGTGCCCCAAAGGCTACTTCACGGAGAAAGAGCAAAAGATCATCGTCAATTCCGGTGAGCTTTCCATGGCCTGGCGACGTTGCACAATGCTGATTTTAGACAGTCATCCGAGACGACCCTCAAAAAGGAGGCATGTACAACAGACAAGGTCTATCGATCCGGCAAATCTGGGAATGCACCAAAGACTATGACATGTGGCCGCTATACGCACTGGGTCTTCTGTTTGGCCTTCCAAAGTATCCCGTCAACCAGTATCTCACATTATCCTTTCGTGGTCTTGGCTTCAACGTCATCGAAACGAATCTTCTATCCATCCCATATATCGTCGGTTCCTGCATCACGATGCTTTTGATCACAGCATTCAGCGAACTTGTCAACAACAGAAGTTTCGTGTCCATGGCAGAGGATGCATGGCTGCTTCCGTGTTTTGTCGCATTGATTGCACTGCCTAATCCTATCGGGCCTTGGGCTTACTTCGCCATATCGACTGTGCTTTTAGCATTCCCATAGTGAGGACTTCTATCTTGGAAAGCAAGTAGATTGCTAACAGTCCCCAGTACACATCCGATCCAAGTCGCTTGGACAAGTAGGAATGCCGGCTCAGTACAGAACAGAACCGTTTCAGCCTCGTAAGATAGCATTTTACTTCAGCTCATGGCTACGTCTGACAGTTCATAGGCTTTATAACATGTGGGTTCAAGTCAGTGGGATGATCGGCGCCAATAGTAAGTTTCTCAAACATCAATGGGGCCTATTGGCTGACTGGGCGTAGTTTATCAACCCGAAGACTCGCCACGATACTTTAAAGCGAATAAAGGGTTGCTCGTCATCTGTATCTGGATGTGTGTAAGTCTTATTCCATCTTACCCCAAGCTGTGGCTCCGAAGACTCATACTGTCGCAGTTGGTTCAATATCCTGGAACATTCTTCTATTACAAGTGGAGGAACAGCCAAAAGGCCAAGAAATGGGATGCAATGACCCCAGAAGAACAGCATCACTACAGGACTACCACGGCTGATCAGGGTAACAAGCGGTAAGCAATTTCTTTCTTGCTTTTTTTTGTTATTTTTGAAACACATTGCTGATTTCTTGGACAGACTCGATTTCCGCTTCGCCACGTAGCCTTGGCAGCCAACCTGCGACTCCAAACACAACTGTCGGCTGCTGCGAGAAGTAATCGTCAAATCACAAGGGAGAAATATTTCTGGAAGGATGGGTGATGAGTGAGATCTAAATCCTTCATAGATTGATTGGAATATAATCCTTGATTAAAAAACGAGTCAGCTTGATACACACTTTGACCATTACCACATTGAGCCGTGGTCAGCCATTCGGATCAAAAACGCACAAAATTAGCTTCCTTCCATGTAACATCAATCAATTGAATGAAGAAGACCCAATCTTGTCGTGTTACCTCGCATCTCAAGTCATCGCGATACCCTCATCGTCATAATTACGCACCCACCGCCTGTGTCTGTGCCCTCCAGGATTAATCAAGCCATCTCCCAATATGTCCACCAGATCGTGCCTCGGCATTTTTCTCGATCCTGCGGCTGGAGAGGAATCAAGCCGAGGGCGAACGCGGGGTTGATGCACCCAAAACAGAAAAGATTGGTCGCTTCCCCACACTTTTCTCAACATGTTGCTTGGCCTGGGGCTATTTTGCAGAGTGTTGGCGAGTTGAGCTACCCCAGATTTGCTTTTCAGCTTGATACTGCGGGTGGAATCTGTTAAATAGCTCCGATGAATCAGAAATTCTCCTCTCTACATGCCTCTTCTACGTGTCCTGGTTGAATTCCTGTGATCTTTCCTCGCTCTATTCTAAGCTCCAGCTGATATCTCTATCCAACATGGCCCTCCATTCACGATGGCAAAAGCCCATTCCAAAATGCTCTATCCAGCAGTGGATCTTCGGCTCATGCTCCGATCCCATGGAAGAAGGCGATAAACCCATCCTCATTGACGCAGACCGCCCTGACTCCCATTTCCTTACCAAAGAGCAATTCCGATTACTCTCTAAGCAAGTTGCACTAGGACTTATCGATGCTGGTCTACAACCAGGAAGCAGAGTTCTTGTATTCTCCTCCAACAATGTCTATTTCCCCAGCGTGTTTCTCGGTATCTTGATGAGCGGTGGTATGTTCACTGGTGCAAACCCTGCTTTCACACCTCGGGAGCTTGCGTATCAACTCAGCAACTCGGAAGCTACGCACATGTTTGTGGCTGCAAATCAGCTTCCTACTGCCTTGGAAGCTGCTGAGACAGTTGGTCTCTCCAAGGAGAATATCTTTGTTCTTGACCCCGCCGTGTTCCCGCCAGTTGGAACTACTCCCGTTTCTCCGTCTGTTACCAAGACTGGTCTTCGTATGTGGACTGATCTCGTAGCGGGTAACCAAGAGAAAGCTAAGACTTGGCAATGGGTTGAGCCTGCAGACCCTTCAACAACAGGCTGTTGTCTCAACTACAGCAGTGGCACAACTGGCGTTCCTAAAGGAGTTGAGATCACTCACACTTCATATGTCGCAAACGGCCAAGGCGTTGTCCAAATTTCAGACTTGGAGCCCGATGCTAATCTCCAAAAGAGGTCCAAGGGCCTCGGCTTTCTTCCCATGTATCACGCCTATGCGCAGACATACTACATTTCCATCTACCCTCATCTGAACATCCCCGCCTACATCATGCCAAGCTTTGACTTTGAGAAGATGCTGCAGCATATTCAGCGCTTCCGTATCACAAGTCTATTGTGTGTCCCTCCTATTCTGGTCTACTTGTCAAAGCACCCTATCGTCAAAAAGTACGACATTAGCAGTGTAGAGCGTGTCAGCTCTGGCGCTGCGCCTCTTAGCCGTGAAATCGCTCAAGGCGTTGAGAGATTATGGTCAGATGGAAGTGTCAATGTGAAGCAAGGCTGGGGTATGACCGAAGTGACCTGCACTTGCATGACATGGGACCCTCGCATGGTTTGCGATCCTGCTGCAGTGGGAGAACTGGCACCCAATTGCTCGGCAATGATCATGCATTTGGATGGAGAGACCAGAGTTGAGGAGCCAGGAGAGCGCGGTGAGCTTTGGGTCACAGGACCAACGCTGATGAAGGGTTATTGGAAGAACCCTGATGCCACGGCTTCAACTATTCACACTGATGAGAATGGCACAAGATGGTTGAAGACGGGTGACATTGCATACGTCGAGTCGTTTGAGTCGGGAGGTATCTTCCATATCGTGGATAGAATCAAGGAGTTGATCAAAGTCAAGGGCAACCAAGTTGCTCCAGCCGAGTTGGAGGCTGTCCTCTTGGATCACCCCGAGATTGCAGATGCTGCAGTCGTTGGAGTCCCATACGATGGCGACGAGGTTCCTCGTGCCTATCTAGTCAAGGTCCCTGGATCTGAACTTACCGAGCAGCAAATCGTGGATTGGATGGAGGCTAGGGTTGCCAAGTACAAGCGACTCAAGGGCGGTGCCTCTTTTGTTGACATGATCCCCAAGAACCCGGTGAGTAAGACTTCATAGGATTGCAAGTTTGTACTAACTTTTATCTGTAGTCTGGAAAGATTCTCAGACGAACACTGAGGGAAAAGGCGAAACAGGAACTGGACCCCAACCAAACACCCGCCGCACGCCTTTAGATAAGTGGCTTGACTTTACCTACTTGTGGCTTGGCCATGTTTCGGCATAGAGTGGTATACATCAAGGATAATTTTATTGAAGTTTCAAGAATGTTATGATCTATCAGCGTAAATACATTTATTGCATCACTCAGCTTCACTCAAGTTCACTTGTTCTCGGACGCAGGAAATGATGTAAACAAGTTCTACTATCTCAATCTTACAAGCTAGTTCTGAAGTAATTCTCACTCTTGTTCCACGTTTTATGAATTTTTGTTCGCACTCTCTCACGTCCATTCATGCCATAACCACGACAAAAAGGGGCCGAACGGTCCTCGAACCAATTTCCTCAACCAAGACCAATGATATGGCATTCAAGATCTCTCCGACGGCAAGCAATACTTTGTTACCCTCTCGTGGTGACAAGTGTCTTCAGGTGACTCGTTCGTATCTCCCGTGACATTGCCGAAGATGTCGGACTGTTCAGGTAGCTGGTGCAGCGAATGGCTGACCGTTCTCGTCGGCTGATTGTCCAATCTGAGTAATCATGTTGGCAAGGCCCTCGAGCGACAGATCTTTCGACTGCAGCATGTCTTCGAGCTTCGCAATAGCGGAAGGGCCTTTCTTGACCAAAAGTCCAAGAAACTCGACATGGGCCTTGCGCTTTGCAAGTCTCAAACTGGTAGCCTTCATCGCCTCAACTCGGGGCTTCGCTTCGTGCATCAACTGCAGTGCAGGACGAGCATTATTTTCCGCGTTACCAAGGGCGTTTCTGGCAGAAGTAAGTTGAGCCTGGACTTGGCGAAGGGAGTTGAGGTTGTCGGCCATCAGATCTCGGTGATCCTGTACAAGACCTTCGAATTTGTCGGGTGAAATCTGCATCCATACCTCTTTGGCATCGTCGAGGCTTTTCCCACCAGCAACAAGTCGATTGTTCTCCTCTTGGAGGCCAGCAAGCTGGGTCTCCATCCCGAAGACTCGGGCTTGGACGGAGCGATGGTTCGCGAGGTGTTGCTGGTGTGGCTCAAGTTGCTTGTCAATGGACTGTGCAAAGTGGTTGAGAATTCGGACCTTCTCGGCATGCTGTGCACCTAGGTCTCGGGCGTGGGCAGCAAGGTGACTGTGATAGTTCTTGGCAGCCCCAAACAGCTGGGCGTTGTTATCGTACTGTAACCTGATTAGCCGCTTCCATCTAACAAAGAAGGTATAAAAGCTTGCGTGATTGAGGTTTGCACGGGGTCCAGCAGGAAACACTGCCGCCTGGCCAGAGGATACGTCGTTGTTGCGAGCACGCTTGTTGGACTGATCGGGTGTTGCGTGCGTGATGGAGCGCTCTCGCTTATGAGACTTGGCTGGAGAAGGTTCAACTGGAGTGTTGCGGTTACTGACAGGTGTATCGCCTGCTCCAACGACCGCCTGAGTGACAGTCTCGGTAGCAGCCTCAATAGATTCAGTACCAGTCTTGGTGACAGCTTCAATGACAGTCTCGGTACCAGGCACATCTTCATCATCAGTGGTATCTCCAGTCACATTAGATTTGCGATCGGCCGTCGAAAGATTCCTGAGCTTCTTTGACTTGATTGCAACCATGAACTTGGGAGGGCGTGCTGGGGTCTGGGCTGCACTGGTCACAAGCTCATCCTCATCATCTGTGTCTTGAACTTCGATTATCGCAGATGATTCTCGCTGAGCCTTGGTGGCGTTGGAAATGTTGCTATTTTCGGCACCTGAATCAGCATCTTCCTGCTCATTTTCATCTGGTAGTTCAGTAGGTGTCTGATAGACACCTTGAGAAACCTTGCGCTTAGGCTTCTCCTTCTGTCCGACAAAAGCATCTCGTGCGCTGTTGACATCGCTTAGATGAAGCATAGGTCGCTCATTCTCTCCTGTACGAAGATCAGCAGCTCGGTGGAGATATCGCTTGACTTCATCCATGGTGATTTCGGGATTCTTGTTGACTTGTTCGGTCAGAATGGCGAGACCCCCAAGGATTGAGCAACTCTATTGCTTTGGGGGACATTCGGCCAACCATTCCCACGGTTTTTGGCCCACAGCGTCCTCAACACGCTCGACGTAGCGAATGTTGCGGCTTGTGGTTTCGAGTTTCTTAGGCCATTCAGAGAATGACTCAATTTCTTTGGGTTCGGCGCGAAGAGTTGCGCTGGGAGCAGGTGAAGATGGCTGCGATGGGGCGGTTGCCCCACGAGATTGAGCCATGTTGACAGACGCTCTCGCGAGTAGAAAGAGTATGCGTAATGAAGTGATCCCAGAGGGTTGTGAGATGGAAGAATGTATCTGAGATATTCTGCTGGTTATGATCCGTTCATCTCCCCAACAACGCTTCACTTTCATTCTTCCATCCAATGAACAGCGACGCAGCTCGCGTAACAGGTATGGACGTGACTGTAGCCTGGCCAGTTGATTGCATGGCCTGGTGAATCACTCGCTCTTCAGAATCGGGTATGGGCAGTGTTCCCGCACTGACAGACCCATTTTCTGCTGAACAAGACTTTGATAGCACTGAATGATAAGAAACAAGAAAAGAAAAAAAGGATAACCAGGATCAAATAATCCGCCGTGTCAGAGAAATGCTTGCACGTGAATGAGGAATATCAAAAGTAGTAAGGTTTATCTTGCTGAAATTGGAAGAATATCTTTAAACAGTCTCTGCCTGACATCAAGAGGATTTCTGAGGTTCCAACAGCTCTTGTAGCAAAATCAACAGTGACAAGACTATGCGTTACCATAAGAATCACCATTGTTCGTGTATACCTATAGAACGATTCATCTTTTGTGTACAATATCCGATGAAACTTTTACAACAACCTTGACCATCTTGGAACCGAGATAACTTGTTCAGTAGTTCATCTTTCTTACATCATGGCGAACAAGAACATCATGGAACCCCAAACAAGTCCGAGAGCAGCTCTGACTGTGTTCGCACCAGCAGTTGGAACAGGGGTTGAAGGAACACCAGGTGCAGTTGGCGCGGTTGGCTCGATTGGCGCAGTTGGTGCCGTTGGTGTGCTGGGTGGTGTAGCAGGTGGAGCCGCAGAAGTAGGTATCTTGATATGTAGTCAGTACACAATTCTTCAATGGAGGAAGGGTTGATCTTACAACGGGAGGAACAACGGGTGCACCGGTAGACGCGGCCTCGGTGGCAGTGGGTAGTCCGGAGACGGAGGTGACAGTCACGCCTCCAGCCTCGCAGAGTTTGATGCCAGCAGAGATCGCAGCTTTGTTATGTTAGATCATGATTGGCTTTGGAGAAAGACATACCAGCGGCATCAGTTCCAGTGCAGCTAGAGTCGACGCAGCTGACGTATTGTTGGGCAAAGCCTGGAGCTTTGCAGACGCAAGCGGGATCTTCAGAGCCACACTTGCTATCTTGGATAGCCCTCAGGGCGCACGGTTGCTGCATTGCATGTCAGTTTCGAGTTGAAGGTCTGGTGATGGCATTTCAACTCACGGCGCACTTGGGGAGAATGTTTCCGACCTGTCCAGCTCCGTCTCCGCCACTCGCGGCAGAGGTATCCTGTGCCAGGACGGCGGAGGATAGGAGAGCGGTGGCGAGAAAGAAGAAGGACTTCATCTTGATCGAGTTGAGGATAGTTTTGTGTTATTAGATGACCTTATTAAATGGTCGTTTGGTGATCAGTGTGAGATACTGTGAATGACACGAGAATACTTTATAGGCGTAATGAGATAGCGACAGTGAACTTTTTGCCTCTGGGGGCTCTCAATGGAGGCATGGGAGCGTCAGCTTATATAGAGAAGAAGCCGTGTCCTAGCTGGTCCAATAAGAGACGGAGAGAGCGATGATCACTCGATTTGGAGTGAGCCACCACGCGACATCGGCCGTTTGAGAGAATGGAAAGACTCCAGCATGCACGTGTAACTCACCACTCCATTCGTCCAAGGTTCAAGCTCAAACTCAAGGTTCAATGGTAGCGGCGTCCCAGATCGTGGATGCCAAGCTCGGAGCTTACCAGTCGAATCGGAGCGGCCAGAGGACAGGCCGATATGGAGAGCCCGGACTCATGCTAACGGTTTTTGGGAGCGATATTGTTGAGTAATTGTATTTGGAAAGACTTACAGGGAACATTCCTGGTTCTTACTTGGACTATCGATTGCATCCTTGGAACCTTGTAATCCCGACAGTCCTGATTGCTCAGTCAGGTCAGTCTAGGGAGCAGATATTGAAGCAATCATTCAGTGCCTGTCTTATTGGCTAATTGAAAATAGATGGGGGCATCGTATTGCCCGGCGCCTTGGCGTTAGACTTTGTATTCCAAGCCAACACGGCAGCTTACCTGGCGCCTCGTCAGCCCTACTCCTCTGGAAGCTCTTCAGCTCATGGTGAAACAACTGCCAAAATCTATTAGTAGCACGTCCCTCACGCTCGTTATCCGTCTTGTGTATACAAGAAACGAAGAGAGCGGCGGTCATGCCTGTGTTTGCTCTCGTATCGGAGTTTCCAGTGACAGAGATTTTTATATGATGTTTCAAACTCAATTGAGTTTCTTGAAAGTTGTCAGACAAAATCTTCATCATGATTTCATCTTTTTGAGGGGTAAGCATCGATCGGCAGGGCCAGCTGCGGGTGGCTTGAGGAGCTCTTGATTTAGCTTCCACTAAGCTGATGAGCTTGCCTTCCGACCGTTTGGTTCATTCTCGCCTCATCACTCAGTCTTAAGTCCTAGGAGACGCGGTCTGTGCAGTTGCAGTAATACGTTCAACAGCATTCAATGGCGTTTCCTTCAGATAATCTTAGGCTTTACGATATGGCTCGGACAGCGGTGTAACCGTGAGACTTTTTGGTGCTACAATGTCGGGAGCTTTGGAGAAGCCCCAACGAAACTCTATATCGGAACTTTGGTGGTGAGCTGTAGCTGAGACCTGCATAGTGGTTGCATTGACGGCGCATTCTATGGCGGCTGGTTGTGCAGCGCAACGCGCGTCGCTTTTGGAGACATTGGTTGTGGGAGAGCCAAGTCATCGATAATTCTTGTTGCTTCGTATTGAGAGTCGTAAGATGCTTAACTTTAGGGTTACTCAACACGGATATCCGGCACTTCATTTCGTGGTTAGAAGTTGTATCAGGTTTAGGTGCTCAGTGATGACGCCCAGAACATGGACGAAGGGACGGGAGTGCAGGGCATGAGACATATGCTGCAATAGTTACGCGGTCGAATTACGAGTCATTAGAAGCAAAATCAGGTTTGCATTTCACTGTTTTCGGCGATCCTATGTTGAGGTTCATGCCAGATTGCTGGACCTGGACTGACAATGCCGTCAATGAGTCATCGACAGGATCACTCAAAGAAGAACTCAAGATAATATGGGCTGTAAAATGGAAATTTTTTCGTAAAAGAACAAAAGGCAAGAGTAACTTGATAGAGAAAGAAGGATTAGAGAAAAAGCAAAAAAGAAATTGCGGTTTGTGTGGATCGAACACACGACCTTCAGATTACGATTCCCTAAGTTTGACTTCAGTCTGACGCTCTCCCAACTGAGCTAAACCCGCCAACCAATTGAATGATGAAACCACTCTCTACACGCCTTACAATGGGCTCCAAGGTATTGAAACAGCCCAGCAAGCTTGCATCTCGGCCCGCCTTTAGCTTGCATCACTTCCAGCGATAAAAGCCTCATGCCTCTCCTTTCAAGCTCTCAACTGTCCGTTGGTCTTGACATGTCGCCCCGTTGATCAGACCGCTCTTGTCGCTAAAAGAAGAAAGTGTTGGTTGGTTGAGGTCATAGCTCAATCACAGTGTCCCCTTCATTTCTTCACAACATGCGCCGAAGGCCAGGGTCTCAATCAACAACTTGGCACTCGTTTCTTTTATACAAATGAACGGCCACAAGAGGGAATTGCCGGTTTTGAGAGGCCGTATTGATCCTTGCTTAGCATCATGAGATGGATGAGGCGGAGCAGGCAGCACGATCCTTCGCGTTTCACGAACGACCAACAACAAAACAACCAACAACAGCGGGTCCCAATGATTGGCACTAAAAGTGTTTAATTTCCCACCAGCTGTAAGAATTTATAAACATCACATCGTCAACATCAATTCGTCTGTCGTTACCAGATTCCATCAACAAACCTCACCATGGCCTTCACCAAATTCGCGTTCCTTTCCCTTGTTTCTTTGGCCATCGCCGCCAAGAGCGCGACTCAACCCCCCGCCGAGGATCCTGTCCTAGGCGAGGCCACCTCACAAGGCTGTTTTAGCGCTCTTCCAGACAACTATGGCACAAAAGACAGTAGCACCTTCAGCGCCAGTGGTTGGTGTAATAAGCTTTGCAAAACAGGGGGCAAAGCTGTCGCAATCCTCCATAAGGACGAATGCTCCTGTGCTGATGTTTACCCTCCTAAGAAGGCCCTGGTAGACGACAGCAAGTGCGACTACCCTTGCGCTGGGTACCCTTATGAGGCCTGTGGCGGAAAAGACGCATACAGCGTTTACAACACCGGTTTGAAGGAAGACCCTGGTTACGAAGGGGAGGAGAGCAAGGAGACAACTACCAAGGCCGTCGCTACAACCGCTTCAGAGAAGACAGCCGCACCTACAACCAAGTCCGAAGACACCACGCCCGTCACCAAAGCTGAGCAGGCTTCTAAGACAGCGGATGCTACGAGCGACGCCAATGCTGCATCAACTCCTAGCCCTTCTACATCAACAAACAACGCGTCGCGCAGACTTTCCAGCCCCATCGGAAACATTATCGGCATGGTGCGACAGCTGCTATAAGCTTGGAACGAGAACTTGAGAGGGGTTTCGTTTGTTTTGAGCCCTCTGCTGAATGGAGGTGATCAATTGCGTCGCATGGGCCTGGACTGAGTATCAGAAGATACCGTTCAAATGATGTACAATAAATAAGACTTTGCATATATACTTAGCCTATAGAGACTATATAGATGAGAATAACCTTTTTGAGAACTTGCGGAGAGCGCAAGACTTCTCTCCTCCCACCGTGATATGTACGATGCACTCTTTCAGTGTCTGAGCGCCCCAATTACGCTGGGAAGGATTGCTCTCGATTCCCAATGAACGATATCAGCATTCATTGTGTCTATCAGGGCCTTTTGTTCCTTATCGCTTTCCGCTACGATACCAGGAGCCTTAATACCTGAAGTAAAATGTATTTTCAATGTTCTTCACCAGCAATTGTTCAAAAGCGTTAAACCGACTGGGCGCTATACATTTAGTGGGTTTCTCACTAACACTCTAGCGCAACCAACCCCCTGTGAAACTCCTCCAAAGCAACCAACAAATTACGGCAAAAAACGTACCTGTTTGACTGATCCTTTGCCAGAAATTTATTGTTTAATCATCCATAAATATACACTGATATAATATCCGTACACTATTCTTTTTCAACCTTTTTATCCACTTGATTGAGCTCGTAGTCCATATTCTACAGCACTATCTCTCTCTTTACACGTTTGGAAGCGCGACTTCAAAAGCCGGCTTGTTGGGCTTGCACCTTGTGCCAACCGGTGGAAGCTTGCCGTCGGCAAAATAAGATGCAATAGCGTCAAGGGTGCAGTTGGACGCATGCGATGTGACACCGTGCTATAGAAAATGTTAGCTCAAACTCCAATCCTAGCTTGCAAAGGAAGACTTACACCGACACCTTCATTGATCAGCACCCTGCTATCTCTGAATCGAGATGAAACCTGCCAAGCATGGCGAACCGACGTGATAGGGTCGTTGGCGTTGTTGACAACGAGAACAGGGAAGCTCGTGTTGACGTTTCGAAGCGTGTTGGTATCAACGCCCTCAGCAGCATCGAACTTCCAAGCTCCGCAGCGTATGTAATCAGCAGCAATGGCGTCTCCGAAGGAACTCTCAGCGAGATGAGATTGGTACATAGAGTACAAGTCCTCTGGCGTCTTGACACGGAATGAAGTCTCGGAACAAGCAATGCCTTGGAAGGCGTTGACACCGAGGTTCCAGTCAGAAGTGTCCTCCTTGTAGATGCTTAGAGCCTTCTTGTAGTCTCCTTCGAACGCATAAGAGAGAAGCTCTACTACTTTGGGGTAGTTGAATGGGCTCTGGAGAAGATTCATAATGCCGTACTTCAACTGCTTCAAGATAGAGTTGCCCGCATAAGGATAGTCTTTGGATGACAGACCATCAGGGAGATCCTTCATATCCTTCAACTTCTGGAAGACATTAATGGTGGCATCTCTTAAGTCTTGAACAGTGGTCTTGCTACCAGAATAGTTGGCCAATTTGCAGTACTTGGTACCAAGTTCAACACATTCAGTGAACAGGTGCACCAGCGACTTCTCAGCATCATGCGGACCTCCAGCACCAGTAGACGTGAGGTACGCATCAGCGAGTGAGTTCGAGTCAAGAATAAGTCGATCAATGCGATCCGGGAACATAGAGGCGACGACCTGGCCAAGGATAGTACCGTAGGAAATTCCCCAGTAGCGCAGCTTTCCATCTTCGCCGAGAGCATCGACGATCTTCATCATGTCCCTCGCGGTGAAGGCAGTGCTGAGAAAGCGACCATACTCTTGCTGGGTTTCATAGCAGAGCTCGGCAATCTGTTGCATGGACTGCCAGCCTTCGTTCTTCACATATTCCCAGAGATCCGCCTGGGGAAGATCATTGGGGAAATCGCCTACGCTGCGGCGAGCAAGCTTCTCAGATGTGGCATTCTTGCCACAGGCAAATGGGATGGTTTTGCCAACACCTCTGCGCAGTATTAGCGTTGACCATGTGAGTAGGCGGGTATTAAGCATACCGAGGATCAAATGAGATGATGTTGTGATGGCCTCCCATGATGCTGGAAACCTCGTCAGTATATCCGTTTGTTTGTTATTCCCAAACAACCTTACTTGCGAAAGTCTTGCCCAAGATAAGCAAGCGTCTCGATGCCAGAAATACCCGGGCCACCCGGGTTCCAAAGAACGCTGCCCTTAAAAGGTTCCTTGGTTGCGTTGAAACGGAGGAGTTGAAGCTCGACCGTCTTATCCGACTTTGAGTTGGTATAGTCCAGAGGAACTTCAATAGTCGCGCAGTCACCAGCCTTCAACAACTGCTGGGCGGCATCAGGAAGATCAAGCTTGCAAGGAGCCCATTTCAACGACGACGATGTCGCACGGACTATGAGTGAATCATCGGCAGTTGATGCGGCTGCAAATCGCGACGCGCCGAGGAGTAGCGGTCCAACCCACGACTTCATCTTTGCTCCAGCGCGGTACAAGCCAGATTTTGATTGATTGATAAGAGGAGGTAGCAAGTCCATGTGCACGAATGGAAAGTCAGCGACGATGCACGGAATATAAAGAGATGTGAAGTGGAGGCTGCAGGGATACGGACGGAGACGGAGACGGAGGCGGAAGCATCCGTCGATCGTGATCCTTGGCGGTTTAATTAAACCACTGATCCTTTAGATAATCAATCAGCGATTCTCGTGTCATCATCGGGCTATACCGCTGCACATGGGCTTGTTCCTGGTGTAACATTGGCGGTACGGCAGAAGAAATGTCGAGCCTGAAGCTTGATTATCTCACAAACAGACACAAAATGTTCTATTGGCTGTGAGAATGAGAGAAATGGAAGTGACAGTAGCCGGCAGCTATTCCTGGACTGACGATCATTGTCAGTGCAAATCTGATAAGGCTCAGTACCTAGTTGAGCTTCCGCTCTAGTGGAGACAGATAATCTCCTTGACTTCTTGGTGGAGAAAAAGATTCTCTTGGCGTAAGCAAGGCTCAAAGCACTTCTCCATAGGGCTAAATGCCGCGGTATTTTACTTGCTGTTACGAGAAATTGTAAGATCAGCCCAGTGAAATGCCATCACTGCTTATGCCACTGTAACAGTCTGACCTTGGAGGCTATGCATAACGGCATATTACATCCATTGAGAGGGGGGAACGGCTGCTCTACTACATCAAAAAGAGAGAGACTTCGGGATTCAAAGATAGAGGGGTTCTGAATCCAGCAAAAATACAAGTTTGCGGTTTGTGTGGATCGAACACACGACCTTCAGATATCGAATGGTGATGATTGAAGTTTGACTTCAGTCTGACGCTCTCCCAACTGAGCTAAACCCGCTGACTAATGAATTGAGATATCGAGCGTCAAGATGAGGAAATATTCGGTGGACGTATGGAGTGAGTGCAGCTGGGTAGAACGGATAGCCAGAACCGCCATACTTCACTTATTGGGACGCCCTTGCATCTATGATAGTGGCAGATTTTGCCGAAAAGCTATATTTACAGTCCATGACCCAGCCTTCTATGTTGCCAGACGTCGCCCAGCCCTACACCTCAAAATACAAGTCGTAGTGATTTCTACACCCTGGGTTGAAGCCAGAACTACATCCAGGGCATTTATTATTGCTGCTGAGATACTCTTCGATGCTGAGCTCATGGTAGCAGTTGCCGCACAAAACTGCCAGCTCTTGCTGCTCTGACTTGGGCCAGACTTGAGAAGAATGCCCTGCCAATTCGTTATGGCAACTTATACAGGCGTAGTATTCCAGGCAACACTTGTGTCGAATAGCGATTATGTCAAGGTCTGATGACCAATGGGAGCATTGGAGTGTTGGGCGGACGTTCACACCATGAACTGTTGCCTTTGAGGCTCGGGTGTTCTGAGGCATTTTGAGAATGCAGCGGGAAGAAGAGTTTTATAAAGCCGGCGCGGAGATGTTGTATATTGGCCAAAAGAAGCCAAATTCGTGTATCTATCGATATTTGTGCTCTGATGGAGCTCAGAAATAGCGACAATAAGGCATTGCTGAAGGAGATGATAGGAGAAATATTGCGAGATTTATGCTGATGGTGGATTGTTAGTGCAGCGGTAGTGAGAACTTGCACTAAGCGGGGTAGTTGATCATCGTACACTATTTTTGTCTTAACAGAAAGTCTCATTGGCTTGACCAAGTCGCAGTTTGTTGTCTGTTCTTCAAACTCACCAATGTGATCAAAGAGAACAAAGCGGGAACAGATTCCGGAAACTGAACATACTAAGCTAGAAGGAAAAAAGAGCTGTTCATTTGTCATTCTTTCCTGGCTTGTCCAAAGGAAGAACATCTGAACAGCACTCTCTCACCAATTGACTCCATCAAAGCGGCTCCAATGCAAAAGGCATTAGGATAGTAATGTTGATAATGCTGGCTTTAAATACTGTTAGCTTTCCCATTGCTTATTATCTCGCAATCTAAGAGATAAAACCAGCCAAATTTCACAAATCCCAACTACTTGAGCCCATCATGCATATCTCGCAACCCGAACTAGATTTCACAGACCCCTTCATCTTCAGCTCCATCAAACATCAACCCACCATCACTAACGCTCAGAAAAGGAAACCGAAAGCAGCCTCCAAGCAGCAGTCGCCAAGACTCAAAAGGTACATCATTGCCGCCGTTGCAATTTTTGCATCTTGGAGGCTTTTATTTCCAGGGGAAGATTTATCATTTACATGTAGGCCTTGCGCAAACCGAATTTGCCCACCGATCCGACTACTCGATAAATGGGCACCAACGCTTGTCATTATCTAGAAGGATATCGAAAGAATCACTCATGAGCTAAAGAATGAGGGAGTATCAAGATCCCTTGATGCAATCTATGTCCCATTAGATATTACTAACAATATTCAGAGGCAAAATCGAGAGCTCCAGAATGTTATTAGCTGCGGGCTGGGTCCCGATGCAACATCTGAGACACTGAGACCATTCTTGAAGAAGATCGAGGAAATGCCAACCAGTCATTTGTATATCCATGAAGATACAGCGGTGGGATTTTGGTACCGAGTATTCCAGATGATTTGGTCGCCGAAGCAACCCACGAAGCAGAGGCAATTGCTTGCGCGTGGTGCTGACTTGCTGCAGCTTCTGCAACAACTACTAAAGCGTCACATATATGTCTCCGTAAACATCAACGGCATTCGGGAAGATCTGAGTACTATCACTCAAAGTGTGTGCCACACTGCAGTGCAGCTTGAAGCCTATGCACGAGAGGCCAAAACCTTTGATTGGCCAAACCTTGTACAATTTCAAGATGCGGCTCTCGCTACCTACCGTCTTTGTCAAGAGACTCGCAGCGATGGTCAGAGACTGAACGAGCTTGTCGATCAACTTGGCGTTGAGTCATTAGCTGTCGAGACAGCGATCCGAAAAATCAGGGATCTTCTTGCTGATATCAAGAAGAAGCCTGTGATATCTGACGCAGATGTCGACAACTACGAGGCAGAGATGATGATGATTGGACAAAACACGAGCAGGGTGTCAGAGGGAGACTTTATTCTCCCAAAGCCGGCCTCAATCTGAAGTTGGTCGTAGCTGCATGAGCGGAGCGGGAGAGGATTTCCGCGATCCAATCGAATGCCAGCCACTGAATGATTTCCTTGATCCTACCAATTACTTGGCAACAAGGTACAAGGATATGATCTTGGGTAACATTGGGTAGCATTTCTGAAGTAGATAGCCGATAAACAGCCCATCTGCCCATACATGTTTCGAATTAATGTTACACAATGTCATCTATCGTCTTACTTACATTACAATGAATGAAAATCCACATATCAGAGCTGTCCACCCACTTCGGACTGCCTCTTCGATCAGGCTCCGCAGCCGAAAAAGCAACCCGAAAATAAGCCTGCCACCCTACTAATGCATGTGATTCACAGAAATTATGTGATTCGATACAACTACGTCATCGGGTCCTGCCAATGTGTAGCAATAAAAGCAGGCTGCGCTTCACTATCTTTTGGCGCTTTGAGAGCCTATCAGAGCCCTATGCCAAGCCCAGTTGGTGGGCGATATCGTAAATTTCGCCCAGTCGAGCCCGTCAGCAAATACGCAAACAACGCAACTGGAGACGAGTTGGCGTCCCCCCTTCTTCTATGACTGGTGAGACATGCATAGAGTTGAGGCAATCTTGGAAGCCAACGGGTCTCACTCACATATGATGGACCTTTCGAGGCTTTTTATGGATATTTGTTTGCTTTTGAGGACAGTAAGCATGCATATGAGGCGTCGTGGATAAAGTTTGACTCCACAGAGATGAGGCGATCAGGTCACCGGTTATAGATTTCCTGGTGGGTGGGAGAGGAGAGGGAACCATTTCCTACTCAGAGAGTGTCCTCAGTGCTGGCATATTGGCATATATTATAGAAATCAGGAGATCTTTCCGAGACAGCAATAAGGTTCCTAGGGCGCTCAGTGATGCGGATAGTTGCCTGTCTGAACAAAAGTGAAGGTTTTGACATATATGAGATGCTATTCCCGTATACCGTTAGCATATTGGAATCCCCTAGCTTTGTCAAAACTGCCTCTTACTTTTTCTTCTCTGGGAAATCCGGGGGTTCTGGTTCTAGGTCTATGATAGTGGAACCTGATTACGCCCCATTATGCATGTTTGCACCCTCTATGCACTTTACGTCACAGAGGCTGACATCTTCAGCGACGCCACATAGCAGTCACGTTACTGAAGTTGTCGAGATACATATAGCCTCTCTTCAGAACCCTCTGAACTTCGATAACTTTGTTTACATCAGGCCAAGATCCTCTGGTTTCTTTGTTGTCTTGGACAGCCTGGAGCTTGCATCTTCTTCTATATATCAAAGTCAAGATCTTCGAGCCCAAAGGAGTTCATCCTCATTCACAATGAACCCTTTACTGCTCCAAGGACTCATATTACTTTTCATTGCCGTAAGTTGAGACCAGAGCTTATGAACTCCGTACTAAATTGTATTGGAAATTAGTCGGTGCTTTGGACCATTGGCACAATCATTTACAGACTGTTCTTCCATCCTCTCGCCAAGTTCCCAGGACCCAAGCTGGCAGCATGCAGCGAGGTAAAGTCAACTGTATAAGCACTTCTTCATGTCTTCAGAACTAATACCACATCTTTAGCTCTGGTACTTGCAGGCTTGGATCAGTGGCCGCTACTTTCTACATATGGACGAAGTGCACCGCAAATACGGGGACGTCGTTCGCGTTGCCACCAACGAGCTCAGCTTCAGATCTCCAGTCGCATTGAGAGACATATACAACCATACCTCCAAAGATAGAGAAGTGTTCCTCAAAAGTGACACTTTCTATACCGCACATCCATCAGTGACGCGACCTGATATTGTCGTCACCAGAGACCCCGTGGACCACAGCCTGCAGCGAAGATCTCTGTCACATGCTTTCAGCGCTAAAGCTCTGCGGGATAGTGAAGAAGTCGTCCAGAGCCACGTGAGCTTGCTTGTAGAACGCTTAGATCAGCATGCAGGCCCGGGGACTGGGGGAGTGAACATGTCGGATGTCTTCAACTGGTTAACCTTCGACATAATCGGTAAGCTTCATTTTCAAGTATCCAATTTCCCGTTGACTAAGTGACCCTTTTAGGGGAGTTAACATTCGGCGAATCTTTTGAAAATATCTCCCGATGGGAAGCAAGCGAATGGGTTACCTCGATTCTTGATTTCATGTCTGTAATCTCATTGCGCCCTTTTATCAACCGCTTCAAAATCCCCATGCCTATCCTTCTTTCGCTTATGCCAAAGAATTTTAAGCAAAGGGTCGACAACCACGACAGAGACACTACGGCAAAGGTCAACAGGCGAATTCAGCTCGGAAACTCGCAAGATCGCGAAGATTTCTTCGCACACATTCTCCGGAAAGAAAAGGATAATCTTGACATGATTCATCTGAGAGAGCAAGCCAAGATTCTCATGATAGCAGGATCTGAAACAACAACACATTTGCTGGTTGGTACTGTGTACTACCTTCTCCGGAACCCTGAGAAGATGGCCAAACTTCAAGATGAGATCCGCTCAACTTTTTCTTCTAGGGATGAAATCGTTGGAGACGCTGTCAGTCATCTTGAATACTTGAACGCGGTCATTGAAGAAAGCCTTCGCATATTTCCGACTGTCAGCATAGGCCTCCCACGTGTATGTACTGGAGCAACCATCGGTGGATACTATGTCCCCAAAGACACTGTTGTATCAACTGATGCCTGGTCTACAACACATGATGCACGCAACTTTGTCCGCCCAAATGAGTTCATACCCGAGCGATGGATCGGCGAGGGCTTTGGCGATCGAAAGGATGCCAGTCGTCCTTTTTCTCTCGGCCCTCGAGGATGTCTGGGTATTAACCTTGCCTATCTCGAGGCCAGAGTTATCATCGCTTCACTGGTATGGGCATATGATTGGGAGCTCGTCAATACTGATCTTGACTGGGTCCGAGATGTTAGGCTGCATCTGAGCTGGCATAACCCGAAACTGATGGTTCGATATCATCCGCGAAGCGAAGTCGCGAATAAATGAAGGTTCTAAGGCCTTCCTACAATGGCATGGCTGTTGAGTTATTACGGTTAATGCTTTTGGGGTAACATTCGTTTCATTCTATCTTTATGTTCTTTCGTTCTGAGTCATGGACTTTCATGCACAATGCGCAGCTTATGCAACAGGAGAGCTATTGCAATTTATGTAGCTTAACAATTCCCCTTTGATTAATAAATAATTTGTCAGTGCGGATTAAAACCGCGGTCCCAAGCTAGATTCTACGTGACGCACTACTACGCACTTACGCATTGATCTGTGCTGCAGAGCTACACTAGGAGAAATGAAGCATCGTCAGAGGCGCGTTTTTGGACGCGCGGTCAGGGGCTCAACTTGTAATCCAATCAAGTGTCACATTTAGATATTGAGATACATGATATAACCGTATTACAAGGTATTAATTACGCAAAATTGGTATCAGAAAACGCTAAAATCTATCATAGAACCTGCTTGTCCGCCTTGAGTCTCGCAATCAATTTGGCGAGATCCACGTTCTGAACGGTGACGCCTTGGTCAATGGCAAGACATGCTGCAGTCGCGGCACTCTGGCCCATGACCATATATGTAGGCTCCATGCGGATGGCAGAGTACGCAATATGACTAGCGCTCATGGTGACGGGGTTGAGGAAATTGGTTGCGTCGCTGGCTTTGGGCACAAGCGCAGTGTAAGGAATGTTAAAGGGGCCTGGAGTAGCGATGTGAACCTTGCCCTCATCACGGATCTCCCCATTGATGACAATTCGTTCAACTTGGTGGACATCCAGGGAATAAGCACCCTTGCCGATGCTGTGGGTTGGTCGTGATGGAGGAGACTGGATATCGCTTTGTCTCATGGTATAAACGCCGTCCATGCGTCGTCCTTCTCGGATGTAAATCTCATAAGGCCAGTTTCCATTCTTGACATACTCGTCCTTGGCATATCCCCATTGAGAGACTCTGTCGCGCAGACCCTTGGGAATGCGAGGATGGTTGGCCAATGCCCAGAAGAAGCCCTGAGTATAAGACTTGTGCTGTTGAACAATCTGTTTGCGCTTTTCATAGGACCATGTAGCGTAGTTGCCATTGTCATCATAGTTGGCACCAATCATGTCGGTGCTGACCTGACTCTGGGCGTTGCTATCGGTCTTGATGTTGGGCATGAGCTGGCTGGTGAAAGGGGTTCCGGTGAAGCCGGACTCGTAGTAGCGGAAGAGCAGTTCGTATAGTGACTCATCATAGTCGGCGGGCTTGGTGAAGGGAACCTTGTTGCCGGCTTGCTGTGTAAGGGTCATGCGGAAGTTGTAGGACTGAAGACGGTAGTCATCACCCTTGCCCTTGATGGAAACGGCGTCGTTGACCACTCGCCCAACACCTTCAATGAGACCACTGCCCTTGTTACCCTTCTTCTTGTAAGGATCAACCTTGGACAGGCCATCTGTGCCACCAGGGCGGAAACCAGCGTTGGATTCGTTGTAGTCTTCAATACTCTCGCGGCCTGTGCGGTATGTAATGCCTGCGGCCTCCATGAGATCACCTTCGTAGCTGGCGTCGATGAACATCTTTCCCTGGAAGGTCTTTCCACCGAGGGTCTTGAAAGATGTGATTTGGCCATTCTTCTTAGTGACGCCGCTGCTGGATCGATCAATAGGTGAGTTGCGGAAGATGGGGACCTTTCCATCCTTCATCCACTTCTCCAAGATGTACTCGGCAACCTTGGGCTCAAAGGTCCACTGAACCTTCTTGCTCTCATCGATGGCGGGCCCGGGCTGAGCACCAATCTTTCGGCCGAGATATTGTGAGCGTGTCTCTTGTTTCCATGCACTGCTCTGCTGGTAAAATTGGTAAACCTTGCCATAGAACTCTCTGGCAATGCCGCCGATAGAGTTTCCATTCTTGGAGTCTGTCCAGCCAAGGCCCGATGATGTCAAGCCACCCAGCGTGTCACCGGGGAAGACAATGGCGACAGACTTCTTCATACGCTTGGTCTGCACAGCAGCTGCTATCGCAGCGACTGTGTTTCCGTAGATTACGACATCATACTTTGCGGGTGCGTCTTGTCTCTCATGGGGCGCAGCGGAAGCAGATATCATAAGATATGACACCATGTAAATGGTGAAGATGAGGATGAGGAGACGATTCCTCAGAAGAGCTAACATGTTTGTTAACCGCATACTCCGTACGCTATTGTGTGAAGAGAAGGTTGAGGGGGAGAAGGAAATAAAGTAGGAGGCCAAATTTAGTGGCACGGAAATTTGATGGTCGTAAGAACGCCCACGACCAAACAAAAACAAGGAGAGACAACAATAGCCTTATGAGCAATAAGGGGAATGCGAAAGCCTGCCAGAAGTGGAGTAGTTCAAGGGAAATAAGAAATAGGCTTGTGTGATTAGGTTGCGAGATCTCGTATTTGAAGGAAAATAAAATCGGGCAATTTGGAGGCCAACAGAGAAGTAACCTTACTTAACCTCCGAGGTCTAGACTGAATGGTCGCAGTCCACCGAGATTCCAGTCCAGTCCTTTGCAGAACCGGACCATATTACGGCATGAGAAAGAAAGAAAGCTATACCTTGTTGAATGGTATAGCTTACGGACATCGCGAGGTGCTGGTGAACAAGGGAGACGGGCTATGCAAATCCCCTCCTCCCTTGCGTAGACAAGCGCAGACTATTGGCAGGCTATCGACAGCGGAAAAATATTAACTCACATTGGCCGAAAAGCTTTGGATGCACCCAGAGACAAGAGGGTCTGTGGGTATGCTGAGCTTCTAAATCGAGCTCATGGTACCTTGTGCTTGTAAATTGGTTGTCACGTAGCCTTCGAAAGAAGCCCCGAATGGACGAGGTGCTCATGGTGTACGACGGGCTGCCAACCCTTCTGGGCTAAGATAGGCAAGGCCGAGCTCTAGACTCAGAGCCAAGAAATCGGTTAATAAGTTTGTGAGAGTAGGCGAGCGTTGAAGATTTCCAGGCCTTGTAAGAAATGGGCTAGATATGAAGTGAGACCCTTGATTAGCGTCCAGGTCCAGGGGTACAGGAATACACTGCAGGAAAAAGAGGGGTGGACCTGGTTCCGGACTTTCAAGGGTCAATGACAGCGCTGAATGGGTAACTTTTACGGTTACAGGTGCCGGATTGGCGCTGTTAGCTTGAACTTTGTGTCATTTGGGCCTAGACAACCTCGTATAGCCACAATTCCCTCATTTTACGGAGTACTTGCAACTGCCATAACTCAGGCCAGTTTCAGGGAGAGCTCAAGAATAATTATTTAATTATGGATAGATCCCCTTTCTTCTTTTTGTTCATCTTTGCACAAAAACCGATCGCGATTTACCCACTGATCATCGGTCAGCAATTGCTTCTTCTTCGATCTAACCATCAGCCTCACTGGTTCATCACTCGTATAATGCCGATCGCTCTCTCACAGGCATCATCTCACTCAACTTCATGATCTCATCCAGCATCAGCAAGCATCAGCATCTCGACCCTGAGCCAAGACTTGTGGTCAGCTTCCAGATCTTTCGCCTGTCGCGCACGGCAGCCTCGGCAAAGTATCCACTGAGAAGGGCGCGGTGAGAAATCGATAGCCTCCAAGTATCCGTTTTCAGCCAATCACAATGCACACTTCTCTAAATAGCGCCCCGTTGGTGTGGTTCAGGTCAACGTAAGAGCGCCCGAGGCACGCAACCAACATCATATCATCTTATCATCATTCGTACCGAGGCGCCACGTTTTTGGTTGGTCGAAATTACAACACGTCGACGAAATGAACATGCAGGTCTCAGTTGTGGATCGAGTTGATCGACATTGCGACAACGTTGATCCAGGTGCCGATACCTACCGCTATCTAAACGGTTATCTTGCCTTAAGCTTTTGTCTAACCGACACTTCTTGGCAAGACATTTGTACAGCCGCACTTGTCTCGCCAAAAATTGCCCATAATCACTCCATAGCGCTTGAACTTGTGCATGTCTCCTCTGTAATTGTTCGAGGCCAGCGTCCTCTGCATTGGCGTCTCAAATAGCCTGATTTCATCCCCCCTGATAGGTCAATTGCTTTGACGTGTCCCAGTATTGTCTAGCACAGTGGCTAATAGCCAAGCGGGTGCTTGTCCGTGTTGGGCTAGGGCTAGCCAGGGCCAATTTTGTAATGGGCCATTCGCGAATCTGCACCTGCAAAGCACAAGCTTCAGGGCAGACACGGGGTAACTATTCTGCGCCACCTGCGCAAAAAGTAAGCAGCTCAACAGGGCTGATAAATGGCTCAGATACGAGCTTTGTTCCTTGGCAATGTAATCTGAAAGATCTTCACCACTTAACATGCATGTTTAAGGTCACCTGGGTCACCACGTCATACTTTGCTTACTCGATAATGTACAAGGGAATGATTCGATGCCCGATGTTATCGTTCCCTGCAGGGTAAATCCGCTGTGCATTTGGAGATAAGGTAAAGTACATGCGCAAGCGAATCTGCCAAGTGCCAAGTAATTGTCCATCAGCATAGCCCTACAGGCTCCAATATTCGGCTGTTTCCGTTTTCAGAAACATCTTTCTCTTCTTTTCATATAACCGGAGGATCATAGCACTCTCTTTGCCTATTGGGGAAGGATATCACAACTCGATTCCTTGATGGGCCAATGCTGCCAAGAACAATCCTCTAAGGGCGGTCTTGTTGTTATCCACGTGGTTCTTTAAAGTGTGGCTGTGAGACAGAACAATACCGTATTTACAATTACGACTGTGCTTATGCCATTCATATATGCACTTTAGACGGGTGGCGCATTAAGGTTAAATGGCACCCTAGCGGTTTCAGTTCACAAAGGGTCATGTCTTTCTACCCTGAACAGGCCTGCGAACATGAAGCTACAAAGGAAGGGTGTACACAAGCAGCTTGTTCGTAAATTGTCCATACGAGCCCGTGTATGCCGACGCCACGCCCAGCCTTGCTAGACAGGTATCTTGCAGTCCGGAAAACCTCGTAGTCTTTGTGTAATCATACCATTCTATTTCCGTCAAGTGGTTAGGACGTGGCAGAAACAGAAATCGCCGATTAAACCCTTCGAGAGCTCGGTGCATCTAAGTGCCTCTTTGCTTAATCCAAACCCCCTTAGGTGCCTCGTTAAATAGTATGGCGTGCAGTTCAACGTCAACAACTCGTAACCAACTCGTAACCAACTCGTAACCATGCTCTGCTAAGGCTGGCTCCTTGATCATATCCTTCAGCATATGTTATTTGCAAACAAGCCTTGTAGCGAAGTCGAGTCTTCCTATTAAACCTTCGTACCCTTGGACATAATAAATAGTCTTATAGAGGTACCTCTAAGATGTCTGTAACTCCAAAGTAATGGTTAGCAGATATTGCTGGACTTCATCACTGCTTCGACACGTACACAACAAGTCTCTCCATAGATCTTTTTGTGGGAAGTAACTAATTCTCTTTTTGTATTTTGTAGTTTTGTAGTTTTTTTCTCTCTATAATCCAGAATGTTTACACTTCTTAAAGAAAGGACTACCAACTCCTATGCACCAAATGAAAAGACAAGCAAGCCTCAAGACAATCTGCAAGAAATGAGAGATGCTAAATAATATCAAAAGTGTTGAAATGTATCCTTGTCAAACACCGACCGCAATATGAAAATGAAGTTTTGATATGCAGATGCGAAGGTTAAGTGGATCGACGGACATCGCCACCTTCACCTTGGACTCAACCCTCTGATGGTATCAACTACGCTGAAATGATCGACTGACTCTCCCACAGGCCTATGCAAGAAGTATTTGAAACCTAAAAAATGTTTGACCATCAGTGTCTGACTCCAAATTCAAAAAAGCAAAAGATACATACAACAGCGGGTATTCGCTGGTCATCACCGACCCAACTACTAGTCCGCCCCTCACTGGCTTGTCTATGGGAGAGCAGACGAGATCCCGAATTCTCAAGAGTTGGTATGGTCGTATGTACTGGAATAGACGTTAGTTGTGTCTATGTTCGACGCATTCGTCAAATCACAAGGGTTGTTAAGTTGTTCATTAGCCTACTGACTTAAGCACGCTCCAAGTTGAGCAAAGCACGAGCAGATATGGCACCAATATATACTGTAGGATTTTGAGAAAAAGACCTCACTTGAGTACCTGTGTTGATTGTGTCAGTGAAGAGCCTGGGGGATGCAAGCGATGCCCTCATTCACCTGTGACGATGTCACTGCAGCGGCTTATATCCCGTTTCCTCAACTACAGTGCCATTGAACACGATATTGACACATACCGTTCTCTGGAGGTGCGAACAGGAATGTGGAATTCGCTGAAGGCCTTTCCCTATAAAACCGCTTGACTTCTCCTTTCCACCAACTTTCATCTTTCTCTTACCAAAACCTCTAATCGCGGAGCAAACAATACTTGACAAATCAGTCTTCCTTACTACCGGTCTCATTCTAAACTTACTAACTCCTATCCCTTCCTTTCCTCTCCTATCCCCACTGCCCCTTACCTTTACTAACCATTTCTTAGCGTAACCATCGTCACTATGCCGACTCAGCCTCAGACTCACCGTAGAGGCTCTTGCTCTACCGCCCCGAATACGCCCGTTCTCCCCCTCGAGCTCTCAGTACGCATCATTGGGGAGTCGGAAGAGTCGACTGTCTGCCTTATTAACTACCTCTCTCAGGGTCTTTTGCAGTGTGAAGGTTTCAAGATTTTACCACTGTTATTTATACCCGTGGTGAAAAGATGCGGGACGGAGGGCACGCTCGTAGGTTGATTGAAGTTCTCCCATTGCAACATCGATGCATCCATGGGACTATACGAACCAACAACCGACCCGTGCTCCCGTACGATCAGGAAGACAGTCTTTCTACTGAACTGGAGGCTCGACATTTGACCCAGCGCGTCAACGTCGTGGACTTTCATATGAAAACTAACCTTTTAACCGACTTGGTTGATTTGGAATATGAAGCTAACTCTGGTGGTCTTCCATTTCGGAAACTGTGGATGCTATCTGATGACAGAAGTCTGTACGCCCTCCTCGAAAAGAATGTTCTCGAGACTCTCCCGCTTGATATTAGCGAGGAACAGAAAGGATTCGCAAGATATCTCGGCGTTGAGATGCCTAAGCTTGCGGCAGATCGGCAATTACGACCTGGTGAAGAGCAGCCAGCCTGTCAGAAGATTCGGCAGCTGATGCTGCGATTCATGCCCATGGGCATGGAAGAGCGGCAATCTTTTAGCAGAAATCTCCGGTCTCCAGGTATTAGCGTATGGTCTATGTGGGACTGGATTGATGCTGTGAAGCAAAATCAGGACAGAGCCTTTCCCGCTGGTCTCAATCTCGAATGGGACAAGCTTACTAACGTCGAAACTCTGTGTGTCGACCTACGATATTTGAGGGAAGGCACAAACATTGATCTTGTCGTTAATTGGGCCACGAAAATGAGCGCTCATGTGCAGCTCAAGACCCTGATACTCCTCGGGGTGCCGTGTCTGGCAAATTTCAATGCAGAAGCCCCGGATGGCCAATCAGGCAAAGACTACTGGATTTCCCAGCTTGAAGACTCTGTGTCCTTCCAGGTTGGGATACTTGAACCTGATGTATTGTACATCAGCTGGATCAAGGTCTTCAAAGGTTGCGTGGGACCTGGGGGCCAGATCCATTTTATCGAGGATTTGGAGCCAGGCGAGTCCTTTTGGACTGGTCGAGTCAATGGCATTGAGGAACTTGACGAGTAAGTGCACGCCGGATCTCCTTCTTTTCGAGTCCAGTCAATGTCTAGTCAATGGCATTGAGTGAGGGTGAAACCCTCTTCTGTTCGGTTGGGTTTGCTTTGTTCTTTGTGATTTTGAGTGGAATTTATTTTGATCGTTTGATATGCCTGCAAGTCTGTTTAGGGAGTTTCAATAGTTGCCAATAATGCTCACTGTTATATATTTGCCAGTGCCGTCGAACTTGCCATGATGAGCTTTATGTAAGAACAATGGCGGCAGACATTGAAGCATAAAATGAGTTATGCTCGTGACAATCCTAGGCCCCTTCAGATTATTTTCAAAGAATTCCAGATCAATTTGATTGAGCTATTAGATATTGATATGAGAGGGACTTCAAGGCATGACGTGGTAAAAAATTGCAAAAAGAAGGAATAACAGCGGGATCAAACCGCCTAAGTTGGACGAACAGGGAATCGAACCCTGGACCACTCCCAGATTATTCGGATGAATTATGCTAAGGGAGTATTATACCACTAAACCATTCGCCCGAGGGATATGAATAGAATGGTTTATTGAGCACCATACAGGCCAACAACGCCGTTGTCCAAATTAGGGTTCAATTAGGACATCGCCGACCTAAATTCTCACTGTTCGAACATGCGATCCACTTATGCTTCGCATCTGCATATCCAAACTCCATTTTCACATCGCGACAATGCGAGCAGGATATCTCAATCAACTGATGCCACAACAATTCGCCTCTCGCCCCCAAATCGTAACTGCCGATAGATAACAGTCCCAAATTGGTTGTGGATCCTACTGCGAAGGCACGTGATTCTCACCGACAATGCGACCTATTCTTAGGCTCATTCATGGTCATCTTCACGGTCATCCAGTATCTCGTCATCAATTGCTTTGTAATCCTGCGTCTGGCCTCTATCGACTAGAGATATCAATAGCGATCGCATGAATTAATTAAACAAATATGGTCAACTACGGAGTTTCTCGCGCGTGCGAAACATGCAAAAAGCGCCGCAAAAAGGTACATCCTGGCCCCGTTCGTTCACGATCGCAGCGCGATTACTAAACAGTTATGATAGTGCGACGAAACTCGTCCAGTCAGTGCTGAGAACCTTCACGTATTCATGAAGGACTGATACTAATCTTGCAGGCATGTCTTCGCTGCGTCAGGTCTCGCAGGCCATGTCCCGGTTACAAAGATGATACCTCACTATTTTTCCGACATTATGGCCCTATAGACAGCCCTTCAACATCAACCCTGGAACGATGGCGTCCTAGCACTGATTCCATGCTCGAAGCAATGTCACTTGACTTCTTTCTCCACAATCTGATGGTGCAGTCCCAGGATCGAGCCCATTCTCGAGGCTTTCTGGATGGCATAAACTATCTTTTCGCTACATCCTCTCCGACATCACCTCTGATGTCTGCTGCCAAGATCGTGGTTCTTTCATCGCTAGCAAATCGTTACAGGCGAGGTTCGCTCGTACAGTTGATTCGAAAACAGTATGGCCAGCTTTTAAAGGACTATAATACAGCGTTGTCGCGCGAAGCTGGAAAACTATCTGTAGAACACTTCCTCACTGCTGTACTCTTGGGCTTATACGAGGTGAGTCTCCACTCAGCTGCGCTATACCGATTGTATTGACGTGCATAAGATTGTAGCGAGTGACAATGCTTCCCCGACGCGGTACCTGGTTCACATCCAAGGGATAGCGTCTATTGTGGAAAAGGGTCTCGTGTACACATCACCGACATCGAATGTCAGCATTTACTCGCCCGGATCTCACCTGCTGACGAAGGGAGCAATAGTAGGTCTCATAGTACTGACGCTGCTAAGCTCAAGACTGACATTGTGCTATTCAGACTCATCAACGAGGCAGTGGCATCTTGAATCCTCCTATCGATGATACTCAGCGCCGATCTATGGATACAATAATCGTTAGAATGTCGCCTCTTTCACATCGCGCTGAACGGCTCTTTGTGCATTCATCTCCCCCAAGAGAGGAGCTCTTGGAACTTCAACGAGAGCTACTGGAGCTCGAGAATGATATACTGTATTGGGCTTACGACCGCCCTCCAGCCTGGAATCCGGAACGTGTTGGTAAAGTCCCTCATAATCCAGCAATAGCTGATAAAGCTCCATACTACTGCCCTGGTCCAGTTGATAAATATTTCGATAGTAAGCAGAAACTCGTTCTTCTCCGTCACCTATTTCTAACGATTTGGTCGCAGTGTACGTTGCCGGGGCGTGGAACTCATGGCGCGCGGCACATGTCATTTATCTCGATCATCTCATCCACGTTGTAGAAGCTCTTGGACAACATGAGCGTGTCCCATTGTACAAGGACAGAATCGACTCCCTATCCACGGGCCTCAGAGCATCCATCCCCTACCATCTCTCACGGGATGTCGAAGAATATATCCAGCATGCCAATGCCGGAGTGCCTCTCGTGCAGTCAGACCGATTGTTTGGAGGTCTTCTCCTTCTTCATCCTCTGTATGCCTTCGCAAGATGCACCATTGTAGATGAGTCGACCAGGGAGTACACGTCGAACACTCTGAGATGGATTGGGAGTGAGATGGGAATCAGACAGGCGACGATTTTTGCTGATTGCCTGGATCCTAGCAAAAGAGGACCTTCTGCCATGCAGAGCTCGAGAATCGCATTCAACGATGGACTTGAAGGACATTTTCTGATAACGGCGAGTATGATGTTGGAGCCTAGGAAAAGGACTGCTGTTGTTGAGCTAGACAGTCCTAATACCGCATTATGAGTAGGAAACCGATTTCCAAATAGGATACCAAGCGATAATGGCGATGTAACATGTGGTATCTTCATGGATATGTTTCCTATAGAATAGATGAGTAACTCAGCATTCCTTTACTAGCAACATGATCATGACCATCACGATCCGTGCTAAGACTGACGTCCTCCCAGCTGTGAGCAAGCTCAAGCTGCTCCTTGCACTTTTGCTCCACCAACCGTAATGCGTCGCTCCCTAGAATAACTCTCACCGGCTCTGGTCTCCCGGCACTTAATCCCTCAACCTTGACACAATCAACAATACGCTCTGAAAGCTTGTTGATATCACCTGGGATATTGAGCCCAATATCAGAGACGAAGACTTGCATCAACTCATCAAAACCAGGGTTGTAAGCGTCGATGGATGGTTTATACTTTCCGAACCCTTCAACTGATCCTTCGCGGGGTTGGCCAAGCTGGGAGGGAAAACCACCGGGCTCGAAGATGATACAGCGAATGTTGAAACATCTGACTTCCTTGGCCAAGCCTTCGACAAATGCTCCAAGGGCAGCTTTTGAAGCTGCGTAGTGAGACAGGAAGGGAAGGGGACCCCATCCGACGCCGGCACCGATGAAGGCGATAGTGCCGCTCTGTTGAGCCCTGAAGTGCGGTAGGATGGCTTGAGTAACATGCAGTGTACCAAAGAGATTGACATCAAAGATTTTACGAACAAAGTCGTCACTAAAGCAAGTTAGTGTCTGCTGTTCCAATTCCAAACAAAGACCATGGCCTTACTCAGCCTCCTCAATGCTTTTTGGTGCCGACATGCCTGCGTTGTTCAAGAGAACATCAATACGCCCCCAAACATCCCAAGCTTTCTTGACTTTCTCATCAATCTGAGCTCGGGGTGCAGTGACATCCAGATCTAGCAGGAAAACATCTTCTGACTGTAAATGCTTGAGGCGTTCTGTCGCCCCGCGACCAGTTGCGATGACTCGGTCACCTCTAGAAGTGAGGTTTTGCACCACGGCAGCGCCGAGGCCAGAGGTGGTAGCTGTTACTAGCCAGATAAGTTGAGGCATGTTGTATGAGATTATTTGCACTAAAGGAAGGTCGCATATAAGTTGGAGCAAACGGCAGCTACTTATACCAATACCTGGCGGAGTTATTGTGGAATAACCTTATAAGTTATACCACATCTCACTTCGCGGAGTTAACGGATATTTTAACCACTCAGCTAACATCTCACCCGTCGACTCATTCAAAAGGTAACCCCTCTTCTAGGCAGTCAGATCCATATCCATCAGCCCTGAAGCCTATCAAATGGATATTAACCTGGTCTAACAGTACGAGCATCGTTGTTTCATTGGGTGAATTGCGGCAAATATCAGAGTCGCAAAGCTAACTGATTTCGGACAGGTCGAAGCTTCACTATCGATCTGGCAAGCGTATGGGTCAGTCAATTCCAGCTTGCTATTGGTGGATGGAACTATAAGATCCCCGAGACGTAGTCCCCGAGATTGCAACCCTGACGTTCCAACTTTATCCTTTTTCTTTTTCTTATTTTCGTGATTAATAACTAGGTACTATCACAAATATTGAACAAGCATCAAAGTATAGTTCGAAGAGTAGCGTGGGTATACGTAACCAAACTCATGCTGACAAGTCAAACAGAAAGCAGTCTTTGCATACAGGCAATTATTAGCATGACTATGATCATCCCACTCACTACGTAGTTTCAATTCTTTTACCGATATCAAAAAATTATCATGCCAACAGCAGCATTTTAGGGGCCTCTTTGAGTGCGACAAAGAACGCGCTAGATGTTCAAAGCTTGGATCGTTGACGTCAACACCTCGAGAATGCCAACTTCCATGCCTTGAATTTTTGTAAAATACTCCCATGTAAAACTCCGCGAGCCCAAACCATAGCCATGAGATTAATCAGAAGCCTCTATTCCTTCAACTCCTTGAACAAAGCCACAATGACAATAACAACAGTCCCTTCAACACAACAGGTCATAAGGCAGCCTGACCCGCTATCACAAACCAGCACCGCGGAAATACACCAATCGACCGAACTTCAATATCAACGCCGCGAAGCTCATGTTCCCCAGGGCTCTAATGAAGAGGAGCAGGTTTACATTCTTACACTTCTCACCGACAAACGCCATCATGAGGAGATGACGGCGTTGCGAAGACAATGGTTCCCATCGAAGCTGCTCAAAGTCGATGCCCATATCACACTATTCCATGCCCTTCCTGGCTCCAGGCTCTCTGAATTAAAGCAAGACATTGCGGATACTGCAGCCAGAACACCAAAGTTTGAGGTTGGAGTTGGAGTCAAGGGCGTTTTTGAGATGGGGAAGGGCGCAGGTATACATGTCTACACTGGTCAGAAGAAAGCAGCCAGCATCCAAAGTGAACTAAGGGATAAATGGGCACCTTTCCTCAGCGACCAGGATCAACGTGAGAAATGGCGAGGGCATTACACGATTATGAATAAGCAGGATGATAAGGAAGAGGTGCAGAAGTGTTTGGCCTACTTGAGAGATGGGCATGCTGAGAGTAGAGGGACTGCAGAGGGGTTGGGTCTTTGGCTTTATGATAGAGGCTGGTGGAGAGAGGATGAGGTATTCAGTTTCTCGGGGTGATTTTGGCGAATGATCGTATTCCGAAGAGAGATTTCAGGCTGCTGGATTAGGTAGGGCTATAGAGGTAGAGTTTGCGCATGTGCAGTACTGGGTCATTATTGACCAATAATCCATGGCGAAGGCAAAAGCTTTAACTCAAGGCTAAAGTGCAAAAATCCAAGATTCGTTCAAGTACAGCTAGAATAACATTTTAGATGTCTCGACGCGCTGGTCGCCGGTTCAGGATACTCAGCCTTACAGCCGTACCATGAACGAATTGACAAGATTGCGCCGCGCAAAAATATAAACCGTCCTCTGAAATAAAGAAACAAAAGAGGCAAAAGAGAAAAGAGATCCAAAAAGACCGACAACGGCAGGATTCGAACCTACGCGTGCGAACACAATGCCTATGATGTCTCAGAAGAGATAGCAGGGCATCGCCTTAACCACTCGGCCACGTTGTCTTGCAAAAGGCGTTGAATTTTGAGCTTATATTCTCAGAGGGAATGCAACGGAAATTTTCTAGCGACAGAGAAAATGGCCTGCTTGAGATTTCTGATAAGGCTGGAGGTTTATCTAAGGTAGAATTGATCGTCGCTGGATTACAGTCATGCTTCACAAGTCATACAGGGAATGGGGACAGCGATGCATTGACGGGCCACCGAGAAGGAAAGAAGTGAAATCGAAGGATAAAAGGAAAACCGGAGAGGATCGCGTCATAAAGAAAAAAGGACTCTTCTAAAATAATGATTATAATTCCCGAGTCTTTATAGGTTCTCCCTCCTAGCCATAGGCAATTAATATCCTGGATGCGATCCTGATTGATAATTCACATTAAAGGGTAGCGATGCCAGAAAAGAGACCGTGACAAATGTAAGTCTAGGCCTATCAGATAAGAGCCAATTTCATACTTAACGAAAAGCTTATCTGTTAGCGCAGTACGCATCGAGCTCACTCGGAAAACACCACTTCAAGATCAGCGACTCAGCACATCAACCTATCGATAGAAACCTGGAAAAAAAAAAAAAAAAAAA